>CAJNDT010006010.1:245378-305549 GCA_905221615.1 Symbiodinium sp. CCMP2592
CCTAAACCCTAAACCCTAAACCCTAAACCCTAAACCCTAAACCCTAAACCCTAAACCCTAAACCCTAAACCCTAAACCCTAAACCCTAAACCCTAAACCCTAAACCCTAAACCAAACCCTAAACCCTAAACCTATTTATATTTACTTCAACCCCGTGCGGGTGGCCCAATTTACTCAAACCGCATCGGGGGGCTCAACAACTCTATTTACTTCAACCCCGTGCGGGTGGCCCAATTTACTTAAACCGCTTCGGGGGGCTCAACAACTCTATTTACTTAAACCTCGTGCGGGTGGCCAATTTACTCAAACCGCTTCGGGGGGCTCAACAACTCTATTTACTTAAACCCCGTGCGGGTGGCCCAATTTACTCAAACCGCTTCGGGGGGGCTCAACAACTCTATTTACTTAAATCCCGTACGGGTGACCCAAAATTACTTAAACCGCTTCGGGGGGGCTTAACAACTCTATTTACTTCAACCCCGTGCGGGTGGCCCAATTTATTCAAACCGCTTCGGGGGGCTCAACAACTCTATTTACTTCAACCCCGTGCGGGTGGCCCAATTTACCTAAACCGCTTCGGGGGGCTCAACAACTCTATTTACTTAAACCCCGTGCGGGTGGCCCAATTTACTCAAACCGCTTCGGGGGGCTCAACAACTCTATTTACTTAAACCCCGTGCGGGTGGCCCAATTTACTCAAACCGCTTCGGGGGGGCTCAACAACTCTATTTACTTAAATCCCGTACGGGTGACCCAAAATTACTTAAACCGCTTCGGGGGGCTTAACAACTCTATTTACTTCAACCCCGTGCGGGTGGCCCAATTTACTCAAACCGCTTCGGGGGGCTCAACAACTCTATTTACTTCAACCCCGTGCGGGTGGCTCAATTTACTTAAACCGCTTCGGGGGGCTCAACAACTCTATTTACTTTGGGTGGCCCAATTTACTCAAACCGCTTCGGGGGGCTCAACAACTCTATTTACTTTGGGTGGCCCAATTTACTCAAACCGCTTCGGGGGGCTCAACAACTCTATTTACTTAAACCCCGTGCGAGTGGCTCAATTTACTTAAACCGCGGGCACCGGCCTCGGATCCGGAGGCCTCGCCCGGCACGAGCAAAGGCGCCTCGAAGGCCCCGCCCGGCGGAATGTATGGCTATATTTCTGCCATCTCTATGAACTTTCCGCTATTGCAATCGTAACATCAAAGCAACAAAGAAAGTAAATTTAACGATCCAGACAACATAAACAAATCAAGCACCGACCACAGCCGAACAAGCCACAAATCAACCAGCAAGGACGCATAAAGCAGCATCCTAAACCCTAAACCCGAAGCATGCATGAATGAAAGTCTGAGGCCTGGAAGCAGGGAGCGGTGGTGGGTCTACCCCTGAAAAGAAAAGCTCGGCCCACTCGCCCTGGGACTTAATCACCTTCACCGCTTCGGCGAGTATGGGCGGCCACGGGGGGCACTCTCGATCCTAGGCGCGGCCACGAAGTTCTCTCCCGATGGGCGCTCGGGCCATGAGAGGACTTCCCAAAGGGCACTGCTAGGAAAGAGGACCACACAAGCTTCCACGGATCATGCGGCTTCTCACCCAGTGACCAACTGCCAGTTTTCCCGATTCATCCCGCATCGTCCCCAGTGCGCGCGAAGCTCACGGGGCTACCACCGCCTTTGGTGCCGAGGCCCTAGCAGGGTGAATGAAAAGTTAATCAGGAATAGCCCACCGCCCACTTGCAACCATCTGGCATGTTTTCATTCATGCTTTCGCAAAGCAGAATACAGCAGCATGAAAGTTGAAGCACCAACAAACATGTGGCCCCTGCATGTTTTGCATGCCCTTCGCAAATTTTATAGCCGTTGTACATCTTAGAGAACTCATGATGCAACAAATAATTGCAACCATGACTAATAGAAAACCAACCGAGACAGAATACAACGAACAAGAAATCTATAAGAAGCAACAACACGCAGATTTGCTATGTGTTGTTTTTGTCTTGTGGCGTTTTAGTTTTTATTGGTTCTCTATTATTGATCTTTATTTGTTTTCTACTTGTTTGTAACTGCTTTCATTGGGTTCCTGTTTGTTTGTATTGGTTTTCTATTGATGCTTCGTATTTTCTGACTAAGTTTCTATTGGTTGTTACTTGGTGTTGATTAGTCTTTATGGGCTTCCGGTTTGCTATTACTTGCTTTCTGTTGGTTTTATTGCTCTTCTATTGATGTTCATTGGTGTTCTATTGGTTTTCTGTTGGTCTACATTTTCCTCTTGGTTTTGTTGGTTATCTCTTGTTCTACTGTCTTTTTTCAAAAAACCGGTTTGCTAATGGTTTCTGTGCTCTATTGGTCTCTTGTAGGTCTTCTATTGGTTCCATTCATTGTATTGTTCGTATTCATTTAAGCCCTAAACCCTAGAACTGTCATAACAACATGTAGATTTTTTGCAAGTTGCAGCTTCAAATATTGAACCCTTAACTCTAAATGCCCACAATGCCTGTCCTGCTAGCAGACGCACAAGCAACAAAACGTATCATGACCATTGATTGCGACGCAGTCAGAGCAGACTGTTCGGCCTTATGAATGGAAGCCGGCCTTTCAGCCCGAAGACGGGACAATTAACCTCGCAGCCTTTGCTACAGCGTCCCTCCAAATCCATCCAAGCCACCTCAGACTGAACTTCTGAGGAAAGTCGATGCTTCTAAGCGGTGAACATAAAATCACCGCAACGCAAGAATCGTGTCCGTGATCTCCGGATCAACAAGCCGTCCACCCCCAAGGCCCGCCTGCGCATGGGATCTTGGTAAGTGTCCAGCACAACTTCTGCTTTCCAGACAATGTGTTCATCTCGTCAGAACCTCACGGCTTGCTTGACTGGACACGATAAAGTCCTGACGTACACAGGCAGCCTCCACTCAGCAACTGCAAGGCAATGCAGGCACTTCTACGCATGGATCCTGCGCGACTTTCACATCAAGACAGCTCGCCTCAGTGTTAGGTGCTATGGGCCATGCTGCAAGCCAGAATACTCCTCAAATCGATTAGCAGAAACAGAAGTCACTCTGCTCGGGTCTCGATCAGTTGTCAGTCAGGAGAAGCACAGGGATGTCGTTGTTGTCGCACGCTGTGCCGCTCTCCTCGTTTACATTGATGTCGCCTGAGCCCATCTTAAACTGCAGGCATTCTGGGGTGTCTGAGATAAGCTGCCGATTACGAGGCGTTCGCTGGCGCGAGCTGCAACACCCTTAATACCCCTTAGGACCGTTTACAACCAGAGCGTTTTTGTCGTCCATCGACGCAACTTTGCCAGGTAAGGCGACTTTGCATTGGAACTTGTTCAACCTTTGGCCGGGTTGTTGTCGTTCGAACGGCTGTCTTGTTTGGGATGGCCACTAGAATTCACAAAACGAAGGGCCCACATTAGGCGCCCACACATGTGACCTTGGAGATGCCTAAACCCTCAAACCCTCCTAAACTCTAAACCCTAAACCGTACTTAATGTTAGGTTGGTAAACTCTAAACGATCCTGAACCCCAACCCATCAGCCAGCCGCATCCTACTCCATAACTGTGTGTAAAATACTAGACTATTTGCAAGATCTTAGAAGCCCAGACCAAAAGTCTTCAACCTACCAAATCCACCAAAACCCATAAGCCCTGAACCCGAACTGGCCCGCAACAGACGCAGGCTGTCAAAGTCGGATCAGTGGATGCGAAGATGTTGAAGACGAAGCCCTAAACCCTCAACACCCTAAGCCCTAAGCCCGAAACCCAGACCCTCTAGACTCCACCAACATCGAAAACCGTAAACACCCAAGACCCAAAACCACCAAAAAGCCGAGTCCGTTAAGCCACGCCAGGACGCCGGAAAATCGTCCGGACCGATCTTGCTGCCCTCCGCCTTGGCGATCGCCTGGCGGACGTTCTGGTGAAGGTGTAAACTCAGTCTTGGTCTTACAAGGCTTTTATTTCACTAAAGCCCTAAACCCTAAAATCCAAACCACTGGAAAGCCTGAACCGCCCAGAACCTGAACCCTGAACTCTACAACCCCAAACCCCTCAAGCCCGCCGTTTAGCGTCTTCCCGGAAACCTGTGTAAACCCCTAAGCCTTAAAATCCCAAGCCTGGTGTTCCTCATAGTCTCACAGCATCAGTATAGAGCTTTGTAGAGCTTAAACTGCTGCTAGGGAGCGGCCGCTATAGGCTCCACAAGGCTCAATGTCTGCTGGGTTTGGAGACTTTAAGGCTTACAACATGTATAGGGGCTTGCATTTTGTTTGGCCTGGACCCGAATTCCATTATCAAGACCAGTAGATCACATCTCGAATCACTTCATCCAGCAAGGATAAACAGCCAACATACGCCAACAACATCCAACATCCCAGCGCGGCAAAAGCAAACATTAATTGCCACAAGCTAAAGGTTTTGGGTTCATAGACCTTACGGTCCAGGGAACCGGATGTCTGTAGCAGTCGCAGTCGAAGGACTGGAATAGGAAGCAGTAGCAGACGTCGCCATCGTACAAGTATTAGGAGCAGCAGTTGGAGTAGGAGGAGGCGGCGCTGAAGCAGCAGACCCCACCATAAACAAGCCCTGTCTAAGTAGTCAGGAACCCCGTCCAGATGAAATACGCAGAAACCCGAAACAGTCGATAACTGCAGAAAGACGCCCAACCTACGAAGCCCTGAAAGAAGGCACCTCAAACCCAGAGCCCATCAGCCTGAATGCAGACCTCCGAGTCTGATTTCTCCGCTTGGACTCCGCCAGCCAGAGCTGGCAGAACTCAATGACAGGAGCTCTTGATTTAGGGGCCGGACCCAGGGCTTCCAGTTGGAGAGCTTTCGGGATGAGGGTAAGGTTTTTGGGGTCTACAGGCTCTAGCACAGTTTTGATACAGAGTTTCTTGAGGATCCCATTTTTCTGGCCAACACGAACAGCACAACGGCTCGGCATGCTGTACCCATGTAGCCATAATAACGGCCCTCAGTCCTCTGCAAAGACGGCATATATGGTTAACCATTTTTGCCATTCTTGTGGGTATGTGGGAGTTCGAGGTAGCAGTTCGGAAGTTCAGTGCTTAGTGATTTAGGGTTCGCTGTATTGAAATTAAACCCTAAACTCTGGATTTACCAGATCAGGGCTGCGAGCTTAAATGCTCCTGAGAGACTTATTGTTGAGGGGTGTGGATTGCTTCATGAACTCCTGGTTGGCCTCCAACATAAACTTCAAGCTTGGGATCTTGTGGCTAGGTTTGGTATTTTTTGATTACGGGTCCCGTGTTCCAAGGAATTTTCAGAGCTCAAACCCAATTCTCTGCAAGGGCAACCACCTTTTGACTCCTCCTGAACACCCCTCAAAACACAGCAGCCCGTAACCATAGACTCGCTGATCCCGCTGCATTCACTTGCCCCACCTCGGCTTGATCCTTAGGAGTTGAAGTGATTCACTATGGCCCCAGTTGGGGGTATCGTTTTGAAGGTCCCTATATGACATAAACGGTTAAAGTATTTTGGGGTCCTCATTGGGGTTTCTCTTGTTTTGGGAGCGAGCACGATATACCCAACTAAACTCTACACCTTGAACCCGCTAAATCCCACTCGAGATACAGGTAAAGCTATGTATACGGCGATCATAGCTACGGCCACAAGGATGAACTGTAAATCAACCCCCAAGGCACCTCCTTACTTCAGGCTTTTACCCGTATATAACCCTTAACGCTGACCCTTAAGGGGTTAGGTTCAGGGTTCAAGTGCGCAAATAGTTGGGATGAGGCCCCAAACACTGCAATCCGGATGGCATTTAATATCTGAAGCCCTCGTATACCGCTTTACCGTACATCAACATTGAACCACCCTATAGAACCACAGTATCCCCCAACCCTGAACACTGTATCATACAAGCATCAGTGGGCTTCCCCTGGCCGTTGCTGGCCAAGAAAGCCTCCACTGCGACAAAGCAATTTTTCGTGGCGGTTCGGGGCTCGACGTTTAGGGTTTGAGGTCCTGATATACCAATTTGCTCCCTGCATATTATGTAGGGGATATATAGGATTATATTCCTTGAGGTTAAGGGTTTAGGGTTTCGAGGTTTGGGTTTAGCGTTGATGGGAAGAATCCTGCACAGGTTAGGATTAGGGTTTAGGGTTTGCACCATCCACAAGGACGGTAAGTTCCTGTATAGGGAATACTAGCCCAAACTACACTTAGGACCCCGACTATTTAAGGGTTAACAGCTAACCCCTAAGTACCGGTACCGTTGTTGAGCTGAATATAGAATATACTAGCCATCAAGTTGGCATCAATTACTTTCACCCTGGGCCTGTAGTAGAACGAACATTAAACAAATACTGTCAGCAAGAATTCCGTTATTGGGGTGCGTGGACCCCTAAACCCTAAACTCTATTGTAGGGTACATTTTAGGGTCAGCTTGACGCAAAGTCATGCCGGAACTTTTGGGTAACACCGCCCGAAACCCTCAACCCCAAACCCGAAACCCATACACCCTAAACCGACACTTAAGAACACCGAACCTTCGCGGCGAAGACTTTGAGCTGGCGAGATACAGCCTGAGCACATTTGCTTTTTTTTCTCTCTCGTCGTGTCCTACCCGAATCCCTATAAGCTTGTCATTTCTTAATCTCTTATCATGTGTCTGTGTGCTGCTTGTACTTACCGGAGCTTGAGGTGGAATGGGGCAGTGATTGAGTTGAGGGATTGTGATAAGGGGGACAAATGGGCACTAATATAGGGATTAGCATAAGGATGCCCTCGGCCACTCTCCCTTTAGCAACAGAAAGTTCAACTCATTCTCATTTTAGCTTTTCGACACTCAACACTTTGTTCATAAGCTCTTAACAAGGATGCATCTACAGCCTTTGATACTTAGGCATCTTGGACTCCGTGCAAACCGACCTGAAAGGTCTGTAATGGCGATCCCGAAAGGGAACTTCAGGGATATGATAGGCATATACTAGGAATATAAGGACCATGGTAGCGATATTCGTAGTATATTCCTACTTTATTCTTGGAGTTCCGTGTTTTGGGGTTTCCAATACAGTCCTTGAGAACTCTCACCATTGCAAACAACACACACCTTCCGTCAGACAACGATGCCCGAAGCCAAAATCGTTGATGGCTTTGGGTTTACCCCTTGCATTGCGGGGATGGGCTTTTGTATCTATGTATATGTATATTTATGTCTCTTTTCTTTCGCCAGGGCTATGATGTAGGGGCTTTACCTATGTGCCTCTCTCTCTCTCTTACTATCTGTGCGTGCGTGCGTGCTGTGTGTATGTCCCTTCCTCCCGAAATGGTGAAAACCTGGGCATTATTTTGTGCCGTGGCCTCCTTCCTCACCCGAAATTAATGCCCATGTCTTAGACCAGCAGATTGTAGTACGGCAGGGGAGAGGGACCCCAGGATACATGGGACGTTTGAAGAATCTTGTGAAGTCTTTTTGGAGGTCCTATGCAGACCCGAGACATTTCTACTTCAGCTTCAGGAGTTTGAAGGGTTTTGTCAAGGTTTAGGGCTCTTTTCCGGGGTCACCACAATCAGGACCAGGCGTTTTGGGGTCCATGTTGGGGCCTTTCCCATTTCAGGACACGATAATCACCATAAAACTGAAGGGTATACACTCATAGGGCCATGATGCCGGAAAGGGGATAACAGCTGAGAAATGAAACGCCCTAAACCCTATAAGCCCGGCATCAAACCAGGCACGCGGCTTTAAGCCCGTACAAACCACATGAGCTGCGCTATGGTGTGCAGAATTCATGCACTGCAGCACATCACAAGTGCCTGCTTTGAAGGGCGAAAAGCATGAAACATCAAACCTTGAACAGTACACGTTCTCATGCCTTCGAGCTCCATCATTGCTTGAGCTTGCCATCTGCCGACGCAATTTTCAGAATAGAAAAGTAAGCATATATTTGTTGTTTGTTTATTTTTTGCTTGCGTGTCTGTGATTCAAGTTCGTGATTGAGCATGCGCCATCCCTCGATTCCAACGTGACGGGACACAGAACTGAGATGCAGCTGAGCCGACAGCCCCTGCGGTCACGGCTCCGGGAAGCTCTTGCAACTTTCGGCAATCAACTGAAGGACTCCAGTGAAAGAGATAGCTGCAAAGGCTGCAGATATCCCATCACACAACGAGCATCTTCTCTTTTTCTCGTGTGGTAGTTACTCAGGCTCCTGAGTTCGGCCTCCCACGATTTTGAGCTTGGCTGGCTGGAAACCACGGCCCGCTGCTGTTGGATTGTACACAACCTCAACAGATGCCCCAGACTAAGTAAGGCATGCAGACACGATGCGCTGCTCCGTATTATCGATGTAGGGGCCGAAGCCTGCTTTCCATCCACACGGTCTTGTCGAACTCCATATGGCCAGGCCGTTGAGATTTGTTGCGGCGTGGCTTTTGGCCTCTTTCTGCAAGTGAAAATGTACACTGCAAAGGCGCAGCAGTTCAACAAGACATTTGATTGCAAAACTCTCGTGAGATGCACCCAATAATGAGCTCCCGATTTCACTGAATCTTACGATGGTCATGTTGCGTGCGCCTGCCGTGGCTTGCCGGCACAGGCTCCAACGGGTGACCTCATTTTGCCGGAAACTGGCGACGAAAAACAAGACGAGCGTGCAAGCAACCGCATCAATGCAGACGGTAGACGGGACACCGATGTGTACCAAACGCATTTATTTTGTTGTTGTGCGTGTGTGTGTGTCTGTCTGCACTTGCACCTCATGTTGAAGCGTGCTGGCAAGCATACTCTTCATTATTGCTTTCTGCATAATGACACTCGCTTGTGACGACTTGCATCTGGTTCGCCTAAGCCTATCGGTGATATATCAATGACAGAGACGGCCAATTAAACTTGAGGTCAGCGACGGGACCACCTAATTCTTCGCTGAGAGCCGGGTTCACGCAGTTCTCGAGGTCGGAACTTGGCTTTGTAGATCCTCTGCAGGGCTAAGTTTCCGAGGCCATAGCATTTACCAATGAATCAGGCCACAAGCAACTCTTCGATGCCAAGGCGCCGCTGTCGAATGAGCCATTTCGCCTGTAGCATGAAGGTCACGAAGGTTGCACAAGAGGACATGAGCCACGAGCGCCGCTGCCGGCAAGCGGTGTCAGTACAACAATCTTGTGCCCCTCACTACGCGACATGTGCGAAATGTGCACTTGCTGCCCGTAGTGTGCACAGTAGCCGTAACTATTCCATTGGCAAGCTAGCTGTTTCGTTGTCTGAGCTTGGGCCATCCCTAGCACTGCAGCAACAAGTCTGCTGGGTTCCTGTACAACACAGAACTACTATGAACTGCCTAGTTCTAGTAAGTACTAGTAGCTGACGTACGAAGAATACCAATTATCGTACTGCTCTACTGCTGCTAGTATCACTAGTCTTATTATTAGTAGTAGTAGTAGTAGTAGTCGTAGTAGTAGTAGTAGTACTACTACTACTGCTACTACTGCTACTGCTACTGCTACTCATACTACTACTACTACTACTACTACTACTACTACTACTACTACTACTACTACTACTCCTACTCCTACTCCTACTCCTACTCCTACTCCTACTCCTACTACTACTACTACTACTACTACTACTACTACTGCTACTACTGCTACTACTACTACTACTACTACTACTACTACTACTACTACTACTACTACTACTACTACTACTACTACTACTACTACTACTACTACCACCCGCTGCTACTTCTCCCACCACCGCCACCACCACCGCACCTCTACCTCTACGTCTACTTCTACTACTACGACTGCGACGACGACGACGACGACGACTACTGATTACTACTACTGATTACAACAACAACAACAACAACTACTACTACTACTACTACTACTAGTACTGCTACTACCGCTACTACTACTACTACTACTACTACTGCTACTACTCCTACTACTACTACTACTACTCCTACTCCTACTCCTACTCCTACTACTACTACTACTACTACTACTACAGCTACTACTAGTACTAGTACTTTGTGTCGGGAATCGAAGGCGAATACTCGACCAGGATCGAACGACCAATGCTGCAATCTTCTTTTCTTGGGTGGGATGTGCAAGATTTGCGCTTAAGCTTGCCAAAAACCACTTGCACCACTTGGGGGGGAGGGGCTGTCTTGGCCTTACGCCCTTACACCACTTGCAACACTTGGATGTCGACGCTGTTCTGTTGTCCGGGTTTCCACAGTGTCTTAAGGGTCTTGTTGGATGAGCTTTTCTGTCATGGAGGGATACATAAGGGTTTCCTACTAGATGAGACTTGTCTGGTAAAGAGGGCTTTCCTAGTATCAGACTTTGTTTTTCGATCAGAGTTCTCATGTGCAGCGTTTTGGCTGGGCTTGTCTGGGCTTGCTAGTTCACGGCCGTAAGCATGGCAAATCCTCCCGTTGCTCCTCTACAGTAGTACTAGTAGTTCTCGGCCTGTTCTTATGGAGTAGTAGCAATTGTGGCAGTCTCCTCCCCGGCTCCTGTAGAGTAGTAGTCCTCCGACCGCTCCTCCCCGCCATGAGTAGGCCTCCGCCGTGCGTCCGCAGCGGTGGGCCTCCGCCCGTTCTTCTACAGTATTTGCTGGCCTGCTCCTATAAACAAAGGAACACAGGAGCATGCTAGCGGCTACTGCTGCTACTGCTCCTCCTCCTCGTGCTGTTGCTAGTACTACCGGCATACTAGTACTCACTCACTGCCAGTAGTACACACCACTACCCTCTATCACATGCTGCGAGAACGAAGGCAGTATCTGCTACCGCGATTACTACGCGCACTTCTTCAGCTGCATCTAACCAATGCTGACCAAGCTGCGTGATCACCGTCGACAGCTTGTGCATTGATCATTGTCTGTGGATCTGATCTCATGGGAATCCTTGTGGACATCGTTGCTTGGTGTTGTTGCACTGTACACTGTCTCAGACGCTTGGCAAGTTTCTTCAGTCCCTCGTCTCGAAATTCTAGATCTCCCTTCTGTCCCTCTGTTTGGAGAAGGCACGCATAGCGGATGCATCTGATTCCCAGCTCTTTGCACGTGTGGCTGTACAGTTGGTAATCCGTCCTGAGAACAGGAGCCGCACCATCGCAGGTGACAAGGTAAGCAGAATAACAATGCAGCTGGGAAGCTTGTAGAGAACCTTCATGGCTCGATTTCGCCGAGTCAGGCATTTCCTGCCAAGTGACAAGTTGAGTCTGACACGAAGCCGTAACCTTGCAGCTGCCTCAGTTTCTTGCACGGACAACTCTGGTCACATTGGGCTCGCTCGGTAAAATGGCCATGGTGGCTTTGGCTTCTTGTGACATCTAAACTTGCCGTCCTCATAGATTCTTTGGCTTCCTGATGGCGGCCACCCATGTCTGTTCCTGGAAACAAACAGCAGAAGAGATCAAACAATAAACGACATCCGCAATGTCTTCAGCTGCTGATTGCAGACCTATTGAGCAAGATGGATGTCAGCCAACAAGTCCAGACGAGCAGTCGCCTTCTATGCGTGGTGCCATGTTGGCATTTGGAGTGAAGCCTGCGTACACAATCCTTTTCCCGTCATAGTGGAGATCTCTGCCAGCCCTTGCCTTCTTGTGCCAAGCCGGCAGCGATTCTTGAATAAGATGCTGCTGCAATGACATACTTGTCAGTACTTGAACATCACGAGCCACTTATTGAATGTTGCGAAGCGTGGTGCATGCAAAATGCCTGTCCGAGCTGGGAAGTTATGGAAAACTGTAACTACGGTTCATAAGAATATGAATGATGGCCCAAGCAACCTGAATCCACTCAATCCAAGCCACTCAGCAGATGCGTTCGCAGGCCTCAGTCGCAAGCCCGAACTTCTGGGCATGGGTCGGACAGTCTTGAGAGCAATGCGTGGGCAGCGGTGAAGCTTTGATTGGGCCGTGATAAACCAGGGTTGGGGTGCAGCAAATATCTCAAGCTGCGTTTTGCTGCCTTCCTGCTCCACTGCCTTTGAGACCTGGTTCTGCAACGGCATTCTGGAAGCGAGCATGGCTTCGACTACGTGGTGTGTGCCAGCTGACTGCAACCATCGAGACGTAAGAGCAGGCGAAGAAATAGTTAACAATTGCAATACTAGGTTGGACCAACGTTTAGCACTGTCTCGTCTTCATCACCACCACGACCATGATCAACCTCATCTATCCTACACTCATCATCCTCAGCAGCAGCATCACCATGGCAATCATCAAACACATCATCAGCTCCATCCTCACTCGTACAGTACAATATAAATCACAGTCATCAGCCCTAGCCTTCACAATCTCCTCGTCTATCACGCCCGACCTCTTTGTCCGCAAAAGTGAGCGAGGCAGCTTCCGGTGATCCCAGCCCGCACGAAAATCCCAATCAATTTCCTGGAGCTACATACTTTTTTCAAGCCCTGTAAGCATACGCGCTTGGTTTAGACAGATCCGATCCCAGTGCTCCCGCAAATGCTCTACGTCAGCTTCCAAACATTGAAAACACACCAAAAGCATTTTTCAAGGCTTCAACACCGCTGTTTGGGCATTTTGGGGGCGACATCAACCTAGCCGCTGGGCAAACCCAACCTTTGTCTGCTATCATAAGCTTGTTCAAGCAATAAACTGGCTTCCGGGAATCCTGCAATTTCGGGGGCTTCAAAAAGGTATTTGGTAGTGATTTCGGTTTAATTGTTTATGGCATCCCATCCCGTCCGTTCCCAGCTCCAAATAGTTTCCCGGAGTTCATGCCAATCCCGAATTCGTCTTCTCAATGTCTTCCCATCATTGTACGCGCGTTTGGTGGGCCTGTGCCTATGACGTACCCAGTACTACCTCGGCCAACTTCTCGGAACTCCAAGCAGGCCAAAACCTCTAACATGCACCTAGTTTGGAGTTGGCTTTGTTCCGGGGGCTCCGGGACGGGGCTCCGGGATGGGGCTCCGGGACCCAAGCAAATCTGTTTTGGCGGAACCTGTCCGTGGCAATCAGGGCACGTGTACCAAATTAAACTCAAGACGTCACAGGAGGTTGATGTCGAAATATCTTCAAAAGTTGAAGAGCAAAAACGTGAGCCATGGGAAGTCTCAGCTGTCTCCAGGTCGTTCCAAGTGCGTGCACGCGCGCATGTGTGTGTGTGTGAACCTCCCTAGCACATGGGAGCAGAGGGTCACTCCTTTCCGTCGGTTCTTGATGCCATTTTGAAACACATTATTTTGGAAACACATGATTGTATGCAGGGGGCATGCGGCCATTACGCAAACGCATGCCAACGAAGCTATGCGTAATGGTGGATACCAGACCTCCCTGAGCCAGCAAGATTAGAGGGCCCCTGTGCCAAGATTAGACTTTCAGTTGCCAGAGTCGTTGGTTGAATTTACAGCAAGCAAGTACAACATGCCTCTCTCTTTTCCCTTTGCACTCGTGCTCTCGGCCGAATCAGTCAATGTGACCAGTGTGGGTCATGAGACTCCAGAACAACGGCTTTCCGTCAAGGCGCCGTGGTGACCCCTCGTGGGAAACTGGTTATCAACCAGCTGTTCAGCCTTCGTTCAGCTTGATCAGACCTCCCGATGCTATTTTATTATTTTTCTCTCTCTCTCTCTCTTCTTCAGCACAGGCAGAGGGAAGCGCGATCCGAGGTCCGCGCCCCCCTCGCGCATTTCCGCGCACTGGGGGGTGTACAGGGTTGAACGAATTACCGAGAATGTTTGTGGATCGATTCACCGGCTCTCCCCTCGAAACCACTCTCTCTCTCTCTCTCTCTCTCTCTCTCTCTCTCTCTCTCTCTCTCTCTTTGCAGACGGCATTTGCATCTGACATGAGGGCAGTTGCGGTAATTGACGGCTAGTGTGGTAACGGGCGGCTAATGCACAGGTTTCTCGCATTTTCTCGCTATTCTGTCCTCGCACGATCTCTTCTTTCCTCAGTGATTGCAAGTGCACTGTTTCTGACATGAGGGCAGTTGCAGTAATTTGCGGCTAGTGCAAGGGAATGAGGCTTCCTCCGGGAAGTAATCGGCCTCTCTTCTGCTCCTTCGACTTCTCTCAAGACAACAAGGCACCGACAGCTTCACGTTTGCTTTTGCGTGTGTCTACGTTTCACCAACATATGGCATGAACAGTACGCAGCAAAGCGCCCGGCGGGATACAGCCATCAGCCGGCTTTTCTTCAGCAGCTGCCGATGGAGCAAGCAACATGGACACCGGCATCACCATATGCACCGGTGGCACGGCCACCCCTACAGCAACACCAGCCCCCGGCGTGGATGCAACATGTTCCGGGTATCCAT
Source organism: Symbiodinium sp. CCMP2592 (assembly GCA_905221615.1). Lineage (NCBI taxonomy): Eukaryota > Dinophyceae > Suessiales > Symbiodiniaceae > Symbiodinium > Symbiodinium sp. CCMP2592. Next base: position 259,668 of record CAJNDT010006010.1, read on the forward strand.
CCGACTAATTTGGTGGCCCCAATACAACAGGTACAGACAATGCAGCAAACCATGCATCCCACAGACAATTTTCAGAGCTCACCGATGATACCCTGCAACCCTTGCGGGCAAACAGCTCCGGTCCCACAACCTGCCATGTTCTTTCCACACTCCAGCATCACACAACCACAAATGATGCAACAGCCCCCACCTCAGCAAACCATGCAGCCACATTCCTCATCCTACTTTCCCGCCATGCAACATTTGTCCCCCACCATCACTCAGCAAACCATGCCGCAGCCTACCCCCCACCCCACAACCAACACTTCCTTCACATCGCACCTTGCCCCGCAGGGCATCGCGGCTACTTCACCTTCACCTTCACAAAACCAACACACCCCATTAAACCCTCCCAACATCACAAGCACCCACAACCCACATCCAGCTCCTTCTCCGATTCCCACAGACACCAATCCTTCAAACCCACCAGCTACAACAACACCAGCGCCCAACACCACAGCAGGCGACCAGGCCACTCCGGTTCAGCAAGCGACTGGATCTGGGGATATACAGCGCCCCGCATCCCCCCTCCCTCGCCGACGACATCGCTCCCACACTCGCAGCAGAGCACGAACTGCAAGTCGCAGCCAGCATCGACGCCACAAGAAGCACCACAAGCGACACCAGCGATCCCACAGCCGCCATCGGCGTGAAGACATCTCCACCACAAGAAGACGACGCACCCGCCGATGCAGCAGGAGCAGGAGCAGTCGTGAACCCTCGGGACCCCGGGCAAGTACACGCAGTTACTCCACAGTGCAGGCCCACAGGGGCGACGAAGACCGGTGGCACTATCGAAGGGAGGATACACCACCAGCAAGACGATCGCAACGATTGCCGACTCCCCCAGCCGTTCCACAGCAGCACCATCGCCAGCATGGCGACACCCCCCGCAGCCTTGTTTCACAAATTCAGCGGGTGGCTCAGCAGATTAGGGGACAAGCCGCGTCATCCCACCAACAGGCACCACCAGCTCCTCCATCTGCTCCACGACCGCTCGCTACGGCTGGCCAGGATCCACCCTCGATTATTTTTCAGCCACAACAGAGCATCGAGCAATTGCGGAAGGACCGCAGACCTCCGCAAACAGACATTATTCCGTTTTCGGAACTGTTCGAGAATCAGAAGCCCACGCCTCATGCAGTTGATGTCAAAGAAGCTCAAAAGCTAGCTCAAACATTGATTGAAATTGCAGTGGACACCGACATCAAGCACAACACGCTGTTTGAGTTCGCATATGGGGTGTTGCAACCTGGCACCCGTTCGGCCTGTGAGGAGCTACGTGCTGTCGTAACACCGATAAGTGACGGTGTTCATCAAATGCTTTTTATACCCTGGAAGGGGGAACAACGACGACCTTTTGGATGCTCAGAACAAGAGTTGCCGGGTGATTCGTACGTATATACGTGCGGGCATGGGACAGATTTGGCGACTGCTGCCAAAATCATGAGGGAAGACCTCGTACGTCCCACCTCGATCAAGCACACCTTTGATGGTAAAAACTACGCCGAAATACCAGCGTGTGTGATCTATGGCAACGCCACACCGGGCGACATCAGCGAACATACTGTTCACATCGTGGCGGACCAGTGCACTCGTCGACAAAAAGGACAGCAAGGCGTATTGGTCTTCGGCAGAATCCGCAGCAAATTCCAACACTATAATCTCTTACAAGGATATGTGGAGGGAATCTTTCATTGTTGGACGCAAAGGCGTTGTACGAACCCCTGAAAAATGGGGGTTCCACTCTGGACATTTCAGCATTGTCGGCTTCGGCATCATCCAGTAATTTTCAATACATCTCTTCCCGTATAGGTGTTCGTATTATCTACAAACAAAACTTCGGTTATTATACTTGATCTTCCGATGCCGAACCTTGATGCATCCAGCAATCGCTGCATGACGCATTTGCTCCGATTTCGCCTTCTGAGCCAAACAGAAGATGCCTTGTTGCATTGAAGCTGCCACTTTTTCAGCATTGCACACACTGTGCAAACCCAGGATTCGTGCCATTGTCGCAGCCATTTGCAGCTACCTTCAGTTATAGTCAGAGCCAGCAAACATTTGACACAACAGATGTATCGACCTACACAGCCACACTGGCAGCCAACACCGCCGACAGGCTTGATGGGCACATCCATCAACACAATGCACCGACAAGCACCACCAACAAGCACTAGTCCTCCACACCACCACACAACACTTTCCCCTCCATACACCAACCACATGGAGCTCTACCGCACCATACAACTTCCCATCCTCCCAGCCTCCTTTCCCTCCACCACCTCCACCACCCCAAACGTTGCTACCGCAGCAGCACATCACTACATCTCCCACTTCTCAAACCAACCCCCACATCAGCACACACTCAACATCTCCACCGGCAATGTCACCATTACCACTCACTTCGTCACAGTCACCAACACACATACCCACACCCACCAGCCAACAACCCAAACACAATCTTACCACTTCGCCTATTACAACACAGATTCCACATGAGTTTGTCCAAACACAAGAACACTGGGACAACCGACAGCTCTTCGGTCTCAACTTACCCAAACACATTCAAGCCACACCACATTCGACTTACAACAAGACAGCAGGCTTACCGATCGCGACTGTACCCTTGGTCGCTTTCTTGAGGCACAATTGGTCGTCGTACTGGTTACGATACGCGGCCCACGGTTATGACATCCACCTCACGTGCAGCAAGCACGTTAACGAGGCCGTCTTCACAACAGAGCTACTTGGAATGCTGCGAGCACGCAGGATCGATTTGGATCAAGCCGCAACCGCATTTTGCTGGCAAGAGAAGTTGACGCTGGCAAAGCGGCCGGCTATGTCGCAATTGATTAAGGAATTGGTCCTGTATTCACAAGAACTGCAAGACCAGTACAATGATACCAACAAAACAGACAAGCACGCCACCACACAACAAACTGACACTAAGGACGACAACTCAGCAGACTCACCACAGCAATCGCAACAAAGCAAGGCCAGTGCACGCCTCCCGGTTCAGCAAACCCAATTGGAGGACGGCGACACATTGTCTGCTCATCGCATCAGTGATTTGGAGGCGCAACTCGCTACAGCCTTGGAGAAGATTGAAGCTCTTCAGACAGCAGGACCTACATCCGCAGCACCCAGCACGCCAAAAAAGTCAACAGCAAAACAAGCCACAGCACCTCGAACCCCAACTGCCAAAACTCACCTTTCCACAGACCCACATCACACCATTGAGATCTCACCTGTTACCGAGACCCGTGGACAAAAACGGGCCCTGACAGATGGCAGCACCGACAACACTGCCTCGAACAGCACCCCGCAGTCCTCCACGACGCACGTTGAAGCTGACACAAGCCTCACACCTGCTTCCACCACACCACCTTCTTCTTCAACTGGAACACACTTTCCGGGTCGAACTCTCCTTGAATCAAAGCGACAAAAGCAGTCCACACTGACACCAATAAAACAATCCAACAAGGACTCCAAGATGGATCCTCACCGCATTTTTCAGCAGCCGACAAAACCCAGCGTATGGTTCCAGGACCATTTCACCGGTGTCCATTCTGAATCGGGCATTGCCAGATGGTTTGGAGCCATCAAAGGCATGAGTGAGAAGCAGAAGACCCAAGTAAAACAGTACTTGGATCTGGTCGCCACAGAGTTTCCTACTCTCAGTGACTCACAACAACAAACACTGCAGACCGCCGCCATTGCCTGGGGAGTCCCGCCCAAAGCTATCGACAAGTTCGCGTCACCAGCACTGGTGAAACTTGTGGCCATCATCAGCCAGATGACGGAGTGACTACGACAACACCTTCAACAACAACGACAATCTACCACAACACCAACCCACCCCACAAAGTCACCCTTTACCCACAAACAGTTTAAGAAGATCACCAGCATTTTGGACAAAGGCAGATCCATTCTACAAACACTTGCACCACTGGCAGAACACCCCTCCGGACAGCTACACCAGATTATTTTGTGGCTTCAAGGTTTAGCCTTACTGCTACGCGTACAGTACTTCCACCTCAAGCATGAGGCTGGACATTTTACCAATCTTCACCGACTTTTTCTACACTCGGGCATTTCCTATCAGTCTTACACACTTTCTTTCTTCAGACAACCACAGGTTGTCTACTGTCGCATTTCTACAAAGCAGCCTCATCAACGTTACATTTACATTGGAAGCACCAACCACACCATGACACAACGAGAAAGTACACGCAACCGCATATTTAAACAACTTCAACAACACAAAATCGTGCAGGCAGAACTCTCTTTACGATGGTGGCACAAGCACAAGTGTTACCACCAATACTCCCCGGTTGTATTACAAGCAAACATTCCCATTCAACAACTAGAAGCCACAGAGAACACCCTCATACAACATCACCAATCGAAGCTCAACTTTCCGTACATCACCTCTCACATGAAGGGAGCTTTTTCCGGCTTCACAAAAGCCGCCAACAACAAGCGCAACTGCACCGCATCGTTCTGGGCCAAATTGCGGAGGGGCAAACTACACCACTCTTTTCGGAGCTTCAGCAGATCTCCACTTTTTGAGACAAGAAAACAAGCATGGACCACTGTTTCACAACTTAGTTCCAACACACACACACACACCAGATTCGACACAGTACGTACGGCAACTGTTGCGGTCCGAGACACCAACAGCGACAGTGTATGCCTTGCACAAGCTGGCCCGCAACTTACCACGCCGCGACCGCAGACATGCACACAAAGCCTTGAACACAGTGTTCAAGAAGCGACGATTAAAAAGCTCCTCCAGTCACAAAACCCATTTACGTACAAGCATTATCGCACCCACAATTCACTCACAACTTGCGACACTTCTTACGTTCATGTCTGACAAGCAACAAACACCACATCCCACCATTACATTTACCCAGCACAAAGCCTGTTTACAAGAAGCATCCACCCATGCAGCAAATTTTGCATAACTGGCGTGCTGCCCACACCACTTGGCAAGCCCACGCACAACCACTATGCACCTGCTCCAAATTACAACCACATATTTCCAAAGACCACATATACAACAACCACATTGCCATACAGCTGGCGGAATTGCAACCACAGCATCAATTTTTGGCATACTCGGGGAAGAGCAATTGTATTCCCAAGCCGTCCCAGCTGGCAGCACAGCTCTCTCGAGCCATCAGATCATGGCACAAACACTACGGACTACCCTACAAACCACAGGCTACAAAACAATTTGTGTCAGAGCAGATTCAGCAACACAACGAACATTGCTTGCAGCACAGCATGTTACATGTCAAAACCGTCAAGCAGGTACAACACAAACTGCCCGACGGTATTATTCATTGAGAAGATCACTTCCCCAACCGACTCACATGGTACTGCCCAGCATTGTACCATACGGCTATTCACAACACATTTCTGGACAAGGAGATCTTCAAGATCTCACCACACCCACCATTGCAACATCACTTTGACGTCTACACAGACGTATGTGCTCTATTACCTGCCTATACATGGGCTTTCAAGCAATGGGGCCGCATCCCACGCGCTTACATTCTACCTAAGCGCAAGAAGCAATTTGCAAAAGGCCGCCCCATAGTGGCGTTCATTGACATCATGGGCAGAAAACTATGGGAAGCACTGGCTGACGTCTTACAGTTGATGACATTTCAGGCATGTCCAGATTAATTTCATCAGGGGGATGGCATCACCCAACTCAAGCAAACAGCACTTTTTCTGCAACAACGACTAAATCTGCGGGACACAACAGAATATGTCCTGTACAATCAGGACTTGGCCGGCTTCTTCACATCAGTAGACAAGAGCCGTTTTCTCTCAGCATACAGCATACTTGCCAGATGGTACCGAGAGAAAAACCCACTACACTCCACCAATTTCTACATTGATCATTCCCAGAAAGACCCTACACACCGGGTTCACCGTGGCAAAAGCAGACAAAAACAACAAGTAACAAGAAGCCTCGTCAGGCAGCAAGCTATGCATCCATTTGAAACACATCCCACAGCTCATCGCAGCAGTATTGATGCTCAACTACTTCACTGTGGGCACATCTCTCATCGAGCAGTTTCGTGGAGCGCCCATGGGTTCTCCCTGCAGCCCGGCGCTATGCAACATAGTGGTCGCCGTGGAAGAACAATGTTGGCACCACACATACAAGCAAGTTTTCACCAACCACAAACACTTCTCGCACATCACCCACAAAGAACATGCCATTTTCTTTGCTACACGATACGTTGACAATCGTGTTCTTCTCTTACCGAAACATCTGACTCGACTGCCTCCTTTTGTACAGCTCACAGCTGCATCATTTTACAAGCCACCGGTTCAGCTTGAAACTGAACCGGCAGACATTTTCCTGGGTTTTGCTGTAAACCCTCACAACAGCAGCCTCACCTACCAATGCAGTTTGCACAAGGCAGACATTTTGCACCCCCAATCGGCTACTTCCATATCAACACTTCGCAGCAGCTTCCAAGCGCGCACACGCATGGTCCGGAGGGTGACCACACCTCACAGAGAAGCCACACATGCCATTCGAGCCATGCGCGATCTGTACATCGCGGCCGGATACACTGACCAACAGCTGTAGCAAAATAAAGCGTACCGTTGCGTCGAGTTGGATTTGCCTTGTGGAGCAATGTCAGTTCTTTCCCACCGCTTGTGTGATGTGTGCCGCAGCCATTTACAGGTAGAAACTCCAGCAACATGTACAAAAGTGCCATGACCGGCAGATTGCAGCCGAGGCACAAAGCGCTGAGCAGCCGACCACAACATCAACCCATTTCCAAGCAGAACAAGCGCAGGCGCAGCCAGCCATCAACCAACAACACAGATCCGCCGGCTTTTCCACCACTACGCTCTCAAATTTTGCGTGTTGCGGAGCAACAGGAGGACGAGCAGCACCAGGAACAACTGGAAGATCCGGAAGATCTTCCTGCACCGAGCATTCCAGGGCCGAATGCTCCACCATATCCTCCTGACGCACCACTTGCTTCGACGGACACGACGGAGATTATTAATTTGCTGCATCAGTTTCACAATTCTTTGCTTGAGTCGAACGCCAAGCTTGAACGCTTGATACAACAAGCTACGACAGTGTTGACAACCCAACACGAAGCCACTACTGCAATGATGGCTTCGTGCAAACAGCAACTTGATATTGTCGAGAGCCTCATGAGGCAGGACACGCCAGACTGGTCGTAGGTGTTGATCCATGCGAGGTGTTATGAAAAAGTTGCCCTATTCTGACTGTGCAATTGCATCACACAGCAAGCCACTTTGTACTTTTGATGTAAGTTTTGGCCTCAGCTGCACAACGTTGACCCCTCACCTTTGGAGCCATGAGTGATGCATCCAATCCGACAGAGCCAACGACTACAGCTCCGCCTGTTATGGATGAGGCACGACGTGAAGCTCTCACCCAGGCGCTCCTGGAGATTTTGACCGAACACCGAGAGCACGGCTCCGACACAGGCAGCGAAGTCTCCACCTTTAGCGACTGGGCCTTCCGTGATCAATTGGCCGAGTTTATCACTCAAACAAGCAGACAAATCTCAGAGTTGAAGGACCGAGTCGAAAGACTCGAAGCTTTGATACAGATGTAAAGAAGACCAACACAAGTTGGACATGTGCGTTGCATTACATTCTACGCTGAAAACAACTGCCAGTCGCATTCATTACATTCTATGCTGAAAACAACTGCAAGCCGCATTCATGACATTCCATTATCGAACACTTACACACTCGTTGACAGCAGCCATTTAGCTTACAACCTGTTGTGTTATTATCATGGACCGACACACTAGATCAAGATCTCCGCGCGCGTCAGAGTGGAGATGGCATTGGGCCACTATCGGATCTTCATGGTGGCGAGAATACTTCATTGCTGCTCAAGAGTGGATACGCAACCATTCGCAACAACTTGATCAGTGTGCAGCATCCCCTACTACTACCACACAGGATGAAGATTCAACTACGTCAACGCCTACATGCAACAAGAGAAAGAGATCTCGAACTCCATGAGTACCACAACTGAGTTGATAATTCATTGCACACTTGCTGCTTACAGCAGCCACACCACACAGCAAAGCTGTACCTATACTGCATCACACAAGAGAAGAAGATTGAACCCACTTTAAGAGCATGGATGAGGGACTTGTCACCTGCTATGAAAACAGTCAGCACCTTGCTGTTGCATTCTTGTGTTTGAATGCGAAGTTGCCTTGCTTGAATTCCCGCAGCCATTTTATGAGAAAACACATCTACATACCCTGTGCCCAACATGACGTCGCACCCAGATGGGGACGACATGGGGATCAGATGAACTTGAGGCATTCTTGCAGAAGGATGTTTCTCAGAGTCACGCTTCCTCGAGCATCACCAAGAACACCAACACAGCAGGCGCTACCACATCTACTACCACAACTGAAAAGATGACAGCAGCAGAGGACGAGATCAGCTCGTGGAACTCCGATGAACTCACTACATTCATGCAGACCGAAAAACCTTCATCAAGCCGCAAACCTTCTACAAAGCACAAGTGCGCCAGCCGCAAGACCAAGAAGAAGGACAACCGTCGGAGAAGAACATCTACCAGAGCATCGACAACGCCACAATCCATGAAGCATCTTCACAAAAAGCCGAAGAAGTCCAAACAAAAGAAACCATGTTCGGCGCATTCAACTTCATCAGCCTCTCCTACGACATCTACACCTGCAGCTGCAGCCTGTCATCGATCACCATCCCGTGAGCCTTGGTCTTCTGAGTCTATTGCTCCGTATGATGTTGTGCACCCCACAGTCATGTACAAACGTTCGAAGAGAGCATGTGCTAAGATGCTTGTACGAGCCGGCTATCGATGCCAGTGTCACTTCAAATTGTTAAAGGAATGCCCCTTTAAGTCGATGTTGTAGCCTGACGATTACCGCCGATTGCCTGCAGGAACAAAGTGCGATCACGCCCCGACAGGGGCTGTGTGTGTGTGTGAACCTCCCTAGCACATGGGAGCAGAGGGTCACTCCTTTCCGTCGGTTTTTGATGCCATTTTGAAACACATTATTTTGGAAACACATGATTGTATGCAGGGGGCATGCGGCCATTACGCAAACGCATGCCAGCGAAGCTATGCGTAATGGTGGATACCAGACCTGATCAGTCTGGCGTACCTGCACAAAACAAGCTGAGGCCCCTGAGCCAGCAAGATGAGAGGGCCCCTGTGCCAAGATTAGACTTTCAGTTGCCACAGTCGTTGGTTGAATTTACAGCAAGCAAGTACAACATGCCTCTCTCTTTTCCCTTTGCACTCGTGCTCTCGGCCGAATCAGTCAGTGTGCGTGTGTCTGTGTGTGGGGGGGAGGTGAGCGCGCGTGCGAGCATGCGGAAGCCGCATATGTGTTAATCTGTTTTGGCATGGTGGTGCTTTTGGATCATGGGGCTTGTTCGAGCGCCACATCTCAACCCCTAAGCAGTCTCGTGCCGGTCCGGGGTGGCTCAAGGCGAGCAGCACTGACAGTGATCCCCATCCGCACATACCAGTACGGAAGGCTCTCTCGGTGCCAGAGCCCCTGACACCCAGGAGCCACTCGAAACCGCTAATCTTAATCCACGAACCCACTTCCAGCATCCCTGTAAACCAAGTCAATTGCGCTGTGAGATGAAGTCTCCGAAAACCCTGGCAACTAGCTTCCCACAACCGAAAACTCTCAGCACTAAAAACTACGTAGGGCCTAGGTACTAGTTGTATGCAACTCTGCTTTTGCGAAATACGTGTTCACACCTTCCTGCCCGAGCATGAAGATGCTGCATGCAACTGTTTCGAATTATGTTTCCGGATGCTAAGCCCAAGCCTGAATTCGCATGCTCAACTTTGAACATACATGCATCTAACTACGCATTTTTCATGCGATATTGGTGGGTGTCCCATACTGTGCTTCCCAACCCATCCATCAGTTGATTCAGTTTGAATAATAATGGCTTTAAGTAAGGGGAAAAATGCATGTCCTAGGACTTGCTACGAGAAAACAGTGTACCTGGACTTGCTACGAGAAAACAGTGTACCTGGGTCTGTTTTCTACACACATCTGATCCTACGCCGACCCGCACAAGAATGCTTCTAACTAACTTCCCGGAGCTCGAAGGTGCTCGAAGCAAGTCGAAATACATAGGTCAACCCTGCACAGTGCGCCTTTGCCTTGTTCAGACAGGTCTAGTATCCAATACCGTTGCAGCATTGCAGCGAACATCTCCGAACTAGCATCCAGGAATCCAGAGCAGGCCAAAATGCAATTTCGAATTTGATAAACGCATTTAAAATCTAGAAGGTTTCAGTTTCTGGTGTCCCGTAGAGCGACCCCAACCCACCCACACGCGGTTTCAAAGTTTCAATCTAGCTTCCCTGGACTCCGACCAGACCCAGATTCTCCATTGTCTGCAAACAGACTTTGGCCCTGGCTTGAGAACATTTCTGCTATTCCATCCCGCTTGATTTTTCCACCATGCAATTGCTGGGAACAGCTCAAGTCAGGCCTTAACAGTCTACGGGTCCCGCTTCGGGCTCTCGCAAACTAGTTTGAAATAGTCGTTTTTTTCATTCTCGGCCCGCATTGCAGGAGTCTAGCAAGTGCTTTGGTTGTGCCAAACCTCAAATTGGAGCTTTGGCCAAATCGCTAAGAAAACAACAAGAACGAGCTTTCCCTGACGAGTTGCGAAGAAGGATGGCAATGCGGCCGAGCCCGGTCGTGCGGGACAACCGCAGCCGAACAAACACTGTAATGTGGATAGCAGCATGCAAGCAACGCAGAGCGATCACAATTGAAAAAGTGGTGATCAAAGTGGCATAATCGATCCTTGCAGAAGAGCTGCGCAAGATCTTCTCCGTGAGACACGCGATTCGAACAGCCCGGCTGTTGGTGTCGAATGGACGGCGCTGAAACTTGCCTTGTGAAAGGCTGCAGATTGAATTACTTACCTCCCTGTAAACACGAGAGGCAGATAATCCCTGTGCCAAATCCGCTACGCAGCAGAATCGAGCAGTTGCTTAGCAGATTCCATGATGAACATGGACATGACGACCTCAACAACGAGTCCTAACACTTGCCCAACACAACCGTGGAAAAAGGAACCAGCATATTCTCTAGTTTCTTGGTACAAACAGTACCTGGAATGTACATTCAGAGCTGGCGAATGCATTGCGCAGTTGCAGGCGAGCATCGAATGAGCTGATGGCTTCCTGAGACAATTAAGTTGACAGCTGACCTGCTGCACGAAGGCATGCAATAAAGAACTATTCTGCTTGATACTGACTGATGAACCCGGGGAACTTTTCCCTCAGCACACCTGTCCGAGACTCACCACTGTGCGGGATTTGTGCTACAGTATACTGCTATACTTGCAAAACAGCTTGCTGGCTGAAGCGCGCCATTTGGACACATCTTTGTTGCTTGCACATCGCAAGGTCAGGCATCTTCGCATCTCTGGAGATAGATGCCGAACCTGTCGTAGCGAAGTCTGCAAGCCAGATAGCGAAGTTTATCTTTATTCCACAAGCACAAGTGAAGAACGCTGCTTCGACATACAACCTTGGCAAATCGTGGGCTTATCTGAACTATTGTATTGCAGGAAACATGGATGCACCTCACGTTGTCGTGATGCGCAAATGTCAGAATGACCCGAGTTCGAGAATTGGCCGCCAAGCAACATCGTCAGGGGTCAGGTACCAGAGGAGCCTAAAGAAGCAATGAATGGTCAGATCTGGCCATGCCGCGTTTACTTCCAAAAGAGAAAGCAGTCTTCGGTGCAGTGGGCTGCTACGCACATCTCCGAGGCACTCATCCTTTGGGAACTTCGAACGCATTACCAGAAACTCCCTCTCGGCAGCCGCCTGACTGGGAAGCTGCAGATGCATCAAGCCAGGCACAAAACATGACAGCATGTCGCTCTCGGACCCTCCTTTACTTCAGATGCGAAAATCGAAAGCTTAGAGATGGTGTGCTTCTTTCTCAAACAAAACATCAGAGAGCTTAGATTTTTTACCTTACCAACACTCGCTCTTCCACCTCGCGTACGTCAGAGCTGTTAATGAACGAAGATGAGCAATGCATGCAGACTGTCACTGTAGAAACTCATGGGAAAAGGGCGCTGAAATTAGGAACCCAGTGGGCATGACCTTGTCTGGAACCATTCAAGACGTATCTGGATTGATCCGTGAGAAAAAGAGCCCATAAAAGTTAGGGCCGATGCGTCCTTTTCCGTCCAACAAACCCAGCAACGTCCCCGCCTAAGAAGTCTCGGTGAACCTTAACCTTGGAGACCATGACTAGGTCTACGCCGCAGGATTGCATAGCCTTAGTGACATACGTTTTCATTTTACGGGTAAGCCGCGACATTGGCATTCCCGGAGTCAAGAATCCCCCAATAAAGCCATGCTTGGTCACAAAAATCAGATACTTGTTCAATCCACGACATACTGCTGCCATCATCGACATTGGGTACATACCATTCTCCATCCCTAATGAACTCAATGATGGCCGTCATAGCCGGGAGATTTTTTGGCGTAGAACCCCAAGTGATGTTTTCAAGCAGGATGTCACGACAAAAAGGCATACATGTAAGCTTGCCCCAAAGCTGCAGCGTAGCGAGGATATGTTTGACAAACTTGGCCCTGCAACACTCTTGGAACAGGAAGACCCCTTTGCACACATTCCAAAGATGAAGATGGGTTGAAACCTCCGACAGGATACCACTTAGGGGATGTTTGTTCACTACAAATCCTCAATGCGCAGCTGGATTGAAACCCGTGGGGCACTACATCGCTCGAAATAGGATGGTTGGTACATTCATGGCGGCCCCCCAATGTGGAAAACCAAATGAGTTTGCAAATCAACGGCATCGCGGACCCTCAGAAAGCAGATCAAGTCGTTTATCATGCAAATCACGAGCAGCAGATTTAGCAAGCAAATCAGCTTTGTTGTTGATATCCGTCCATTGCTGCGGTGGAACGGATGATGTGCCCGATATATGAGCTTTCACATTGAAACAACATACCGTATCATTCACACGGTCGCCCATGAACTCGATGACAAGCTTCCAACTTTCGGCTTTGTCAACAGAAGCAAGTAACGAAGGTTCCCAGCTGTTTGTCGCAAGCCACGAAAAAGCATTAACAACACAGGCACAATGACTACCAATACGGATGTTACCACAAGAGTGTTTCAGAGCTAGCACAACTTCCCATATTTCCGCACGCTGCGAAGAAGGATATAGCCTGGAACCTCTTGCGTTGCCGTACAGCCATCCTCAAAAACTGACGGTGGATGTCCCCGATGATACAAGTACCAGCGCTCACGAAAACACGACCCATCAACGAAGGCCAACGAACACGACACACGATGAAGAGGAATGTCCTGGTTGAAAGCTCGGGCTGTTTGCCGCCGTGTTCTCAAGCTTCGTGACTGCCGCGACTCAAAGATTATGCCAGCGTACCACGAATCGTCCGGTACAGTATGGAGTGGATGCCCTGCTTGGTCGGTAGTGTGTCTTCGTACTGCTTACAAGATTTGAACAAATGTGCATGGTCTTCGACACGGCGACATGTGGAGCACTTGTCGGATTTCGTGATCCCTGCTGCGCACAACCTTTTGCCAGTAAAAAAACAGACCCGGCTCATAAGGCTTTAAAAATCGCCCTACTCCTTTCAATCGGCCTGGGTAGTCTATCAAGAAAGCTACGAAGGATCATCAGAGAGCTTAGAGCAAAGCAGCATGCATTCGAAGCAATGCCCATGGTCAGCATATCATCCCTTCCGAATCCACATTTTCGACGGGTCCAAGACTTGACAGACTTGTCCTATCGAAGGGACCATGCTACTCGGCTTATCTTAAACCTACATACCTGGTTCATCGCCACGAAACCCTCTTGTTCTGCCTCAAAACACTTCAAGGTCGACTGCTTGTTGGTTCCTCAGCATCCCAAAGCCATTTCACGCGCCACTTGCGGAAGCTTGCAGTCTCATCGGAATCTTGCTGAAGCCAGCAGGCTGCCAAAGGCAAATTCCAGTATTGCAATACTCAGCTTTCGTCATCGATTCCGGTACAGATGATGCTCTGCTGCTTCAGCCCCCGCTCGGGGCCATCGTCAAACGCAGGCGGCAGCTTCCTCCGAGGGACCCATCGGGGTCTGAAGGGCAGACCCCAGTCCTCCATTCTTTACCGGAGCACATCGCATGATTTCTTGCGCTCGGATGCTTCTAAAGATAGATTCAGGTTACGTGTCTTTCTGCCTAATTCGTTGAAGTCGGACATGTTTCGATCGTCTAGTTCATGCTGTTGCTTCGAAACGGCTGACAAAGACCCCGCATCATCTGGTCGATGGTACGCATGCTGTCCCGCCTGCCACTCGGTCTTCGGTGGACTCATCTTGACAGCTTTGACGCCCGTGTAACCTTGGCGGCGCAACCCTGTCTTCCAGGATGCTCTATCTGACTCTATCTTGCTGGGAGTTGCGACCCTCCGCAGAATTCTATCAATCTTTGCTTCTGCATTGGAAACCACTTTGGCCTGGCCCCCGAACGAAGCAGTAGCTGTCAACGCAGCAGGACTTGCTTCCAACCATTGTCGGGTAGTAAAAGCATCTCAAAACTGAAAGCGGCTCTGTCGGCTAGCGGCGGTTGATGCGGACCCTCGCGATGTTGCGAATGTCATTGTAGACAGGCCCCCAAGCGTCCTGTCTGCAATCGCCACTCTTGCTAGAACACTGCAAAGCTTCAGCCAGGAGCTTCAACTCTTGTACCAACCTGAATCCGGATTGCAGTGGATCCCCGGTACAGGGACGATGAGATTCTTTTCGCAGCCTCGCAACTGTGATTCAACGCAGTGTTGGTGGTCTACGGCAGAGCAGCAAAAGAATCAAGATTGCCTGCAGCATCGGGTGGATCAAACGGCAGACGCATGCCCCTTCTGCAGAAAGGGCGCCATCGTACGGCTGCTGCGTTCTGAGCTAGCCATGACTACGTGCAGTATTGCCTGGACCGTGTGGTTCGGTGTAAGCTCCGTTGCCTGTCTTGGGCATTGTGCTGGCAATGTAGCGCAACTGGGAAAGTATCGGGTTCCATAGCGATCAGCTTGAACCAATGTCCAGACAGAAGCCTCACGTGGCTTATTGCCAAGCGAGCATTGAGAGGCTGCCTACCATACAACCAAGCTCTTCTCTCAAATTCGCCTGTTTTGCAGGTCATCCTTGCGCAGCGGATCTGTGCTTCAAGTCATGCCGTACATTGGGTACTGAGCACTATTACATAGCATCTCTCCTGTTCTGAGGCCGGATCTGTGCCGAATCCCGGCTATCATTTGCAGACGGCTCTGGCGGCTGCCTACTCTACCTCTCCGAGGTAGTCCTGGACTTCTGCAGGAGTCAGCACTCGAAACTTCCTGTCAGTGCCCACAATACCGATCTCAATGTTCTCTGCCGTGATTGCTTCCTCAAAACCCTCCTTTAAGGTGAGGATGGCCGTGTGGATTGCATCCTCTAGCTCAATGTCCTCACTGTAGCGCTTCTCCAAGAAAGACTTTGCGTTGACATGGTTCTTGCCAATTGCCGAGGCCTTCCAACCAAAGTATGTGCCGGATGGATCCACTTGGAAAAGCTGCGGGCCACTGTCATCAAATCCTGCGATCATGAGTGATACGCCGAAAGGTCGCACACCGCCCGACTGTGTGAACTCTTGCATGATGGCGGCTTCTTCACGCACGATTTGTGAAACCGGAATCAGCTCACGGTACATGGTGTAGTACTGTTGGGCAACTTTACGCCCTCTTCGGAGTAGAACACGGTAGTCTGCTGGCATTCCGGCATAGACCATTCCCACACTGTCGGAGAGGTTCTCTACTTTGGCCAAGGTCTTCTCGTCCACGAGCGGACTTGTGACCTTCTTTTCGGTGGCCAGAACAACCCCGTTCTTGGCCTTGATGCCTAGGGCGGGGCGCCCTTCAGCAACTCGGTTGAGGGCATACTCGATCTGCAAAAGCTTGCCGGATGGCGCGAATGTAGTCAAAGAGAATGAGTACTCCGAGTCTGTCATGGCAACAAGGTGAATGGATGAAAGAGCAGATGGGCCACCTATATCGTCTCAGCCAGACATGGCGTTACGGGAAGGGAAATGCGCAACAAGAAGCTAGTCAAAAAAATGAGGGCTGGTGAGGAACTTGCAGGCTGAGGAGTCCCTTTGTGACTTTGCGCACCCTGCTGCGCAGGTTTGGTCACTCACTGCCGTCCCGCATGCCTCGGGTGCGGGCAACAGTTATGTGCTGCTTTCCATTCTTGTGCTGAACGCTTTCGTACTCTGCGGGTAGGCTCACCTGTTCTTCCTTACTCACTGACCGCACATGCGAAGTTTCAACCCGTTCCACTCAAGACACATAATGCAGGCGAGCAACAGGCAGGACAACCAGCTAGGCAGCTAGGAGACTTGCCAAAACTAGCTTTGAAGAACCTCTTCCAGTCTGGTTGAAAGGGCCGAATATCGAATCTGCATGTACAGGTAGCTCAAAACAGCACAACATTGTGTCATGTAATTGTTCGGCACTACTGACATTTGTTAGTGCTGCTTCGCGGATCTTCTCTGTGCCAACCCTCTCGGGCAAGCGCAACACGGCACACAGTACCCGGTGAGGCTTTGAACCATTCCTTCTCTGGAAGGCCCAACAGCTGTGACCGAGATGAGGACGGAATCGGCTGCGGATGTCGGACTCACTGCGCTGTACCTGCGACTCGTTGTGATGGACCCTGCAGACAAAAGGTCATCAGCGAGACGTCGGTCTGCATTGTGCCGTTGTTTACCGCGGTATGGGACGACAAGCACATCTTGGGAGCACTTCTCGGCAAATCCGCAGAACCTCTTCGGCACTATCTGGATCCGGCAGATACCTTCGTATGTTATGCCTACTCAGATCTTTCAGGACTGAAGACCTGGTGCACTGCCGACAAAGTGCCGACGCAATCGCGAGAAGTCTCCGAGCTCAGCTGTCCAAAGCCTCAGCAACATCTTATCGGCTTATAAGGTTGGATGAACCCGACACCGACCACAACTGCATCGACAACGACCACAACGACTACCACGACCACCACCGCCGCCGCCGCAGCCGAAAACTCTGCAAGCACCCTATGCGGTCACCGGATGTATTCTCTATTGTTTCCAATCAACATAACTTATGGGCTGCTGTTTTTGTCTGTACCAACAGCAACCAACAACGACAACGACAACGAGGTGAAGGCCAGTGCGAAGGGGGGTCGGGCCTCTCTTCCGTTATTTTCGTTCGGAAATCTCACAGACGAGGCCTTCGCCATCGCCACCGCCAATACTACTACTCCTGCTGCGCGTACTCCTACTCCTACTCTTACTCCTCCTCCTCTTACTGCTACTACTTACTCCTACTCCTACTCCTACTCCTACTCCTACTCCTACTCCTACTCCTACTCCTACTCCTACTCCTACTCCTACCCCTACTCCTACTCCTACTCCTACTCCTACTCCTACTCCTACTCCTACTCCTACTCCTACTCCTACTCCTACCTACTCCTACTCCTACTCCTACTCCTACTCCTACTCCTACTCCTACTCCTACTCCTACTCCTACTCCTACTCCTACTGCTACCCTACTCCTACTCCTACTCTCTACTCCCCTACTACTACTACTACTACTACTACCTACTACTACTACTCCTCCTACTACTACTACTACTACCTGTACTACTACTACTACTACTACTACTACTACTACTACTACTACTACTACTACTACTACTACTACTACTACTACTACTACTACTATACTACTACTCCCAACTACACTTGTTCCAGCCGGGCTGGGCAGCGGTAGCTGCTAGGCGCCCTAACTGCGATAGTTGCAGAAAATGCACGGGCTCAGGCTCCTTATCTGTGACAGCTGCAGAAGTTGCAGAGGCTCAGTTTCCTTAACTGTCACAGCCAGTGAAGTTGCAGGGGCTCAGGCTCCAAAACTGCGACAGCAGCTGGAGTTGCAAGCTCGACGGGGAAAAAACTGATAAACCCCAGGTGGTCGGATAGTACTAAAACGCTGTAAATACCGTGCAAAACCCAGGTCCTGCCAAGAAGGGAGTTTAACATTTCTAAAACCTGAAGCGCAACATCTTCTAAACATCAAAAACAAACATGCCAGCTGTACGAGGGAGGGGCTCGCCAACACCCCTACCGCCCAACCTCTGCCGTAGGAGGGTCTGTTTTTGAAGTAGTGTGTGTGGTGTGTGCGCGCTTGAGTGTGGAAATATTGTTCAGGGTGTCCGCAAAACAGTGTCGTGATCATCCCCGAAGAAGCTTTCCCCGAACCAATTTCGAGTTTTTCTTGCAAACAGTTCCAAACAGCAAAGTTTAATACGCATAGTCGAAAAGTAGGGGCTCAGAATATGTAACAAAGTCTGACATCACGAAAGTACCGTAAGTTCCGAATTAAACGGCTCTTGTGGTGATGCTGCTGGGTGTGTTTGCGTAACACTGGCGTCATCATCCCCCCCCACCCCCCCACCCACCCCCAGAAGCAAGTCCAAAATCAAGAGCCCGAGTTTGCAAATTCTACAAGTCGATTTTTAGGCCTCTTAGGATGATCGCACATGACGAAAGTGCAGTAAATACCGAGTAAATCTGGATTTTGTGTTAACATGGTTGAGAGCAAGTGTAGTTGGTAGGGGGGGTGCCTACTACTACTACTACTACTACTACTACTACTACTACCACAACTACTACCACAACAACTACCACAACAACTACTACCACTACCTACTACTACCTACTACTCCTACCACTACCACTACCACTACCACTACCACTACCACTACCACTACCACTACCACTACCACTACCACTACCACTACTACTACTACTACGACTACTACTACTAGTACTGCTACTACTACTACTACTACTACTACTACTACTACTACTACTACTACTATTACTACTCCCAACTACACTTGTTCCAGCCGGGCTGGGCAGCGGTAGCTGCTAGGCGCCCTAACTGCGATAGTTGCAGAAAATGCACGGGCTCAGGCTCCTTATCTGTGACAGCTGCAGAAGTTGCAGAGGCTCCGTTCCCTTAACTGTCACAGCCAGTGAAGTTGCAGGGGCTCAGGCTCCAAAACTGCGACAGCAGCTGGAGTTGCAAGCTCGACGGGGAAAAAACTGATAAACCCCAGGTGGACGGATAGTACTAAAACGCTGTAAATACCGTGCAAAACCCAGGTCCTGCCAAGAAGGGTTTAACATTTCTAAAACCTGAAGCGCAACATCTTCTAAACATCAAAAACAAACATGCCAGCTGTACGAGGGAGGGGCTCGCCAACACCCCTACCGCCCAACCTCTGCCGTAGGAGGGTCTGTTTTTGAAGTAGTGTGTGTGGTGTGTGCGCGCTTGAGTGTGGAAATATTGTTCAGGGTGTCCGCAAAACAGTGTCGTGATCATCCCCGAAGAAGCTTTCCCCAACCCAATTTCGAGTTTTTTTTTGCAAACAGTTCCAAACAGCAAAGTTTAATACGCATAGTCGAAAAGTAGGGGCTCAGAATATGTAACAAAGTCTGACATCACGAAAGTACCGTAAGTACCGAATTAAACGGCTCTTGTGGTGATGCTGCTGGGTGTGTTTGCGTAACACTGGCGTCATCATCCCCCCCCCACCCCCTCACCCACCCCCAGAAGCAAGTCCAAAATCAAGAGCCCGAGTTTGCAAATTCGACAAGTCGATTTTTAGGCCTCTTAGGATGATCGCACATGACGAAAGTGCCGTAAATACCGAGTAAAATGGATTTTGTGTTAACATGGTTGAGAGCAAGTGTAGTTGGTAGGGGGGGTGCCTACTACTACTACTACTACTACTACTACTACTACTACTACTACTACTACTACTACCACAACTACTACCACAACAACTACCACAACAACTACTACCACTACCTACTACTACCTACTACTCCTACTACCACTACCACTACCACTACCACTATGATGATCTGGAAGATCGTGCATGTTGGGATTTGCACCGTCCATCTCAGCTCAAGCTTCGTTCCAAATTTATCGGATGATCCCAGAAGAGGAATCCAGACAACTGAAACTGACCATGGCGCTCGAACGGAATGTTTTCTCACTTCACTCGACAAAGCTCTGAAAGTATGTTGAGAGGCTACGCCCTTCTATGCCTGTGATGGCTGTTCGGCCTTTGGCCAAGTTCACGACTCTAAAGTCTTCTAGCATAGGGGCCTTGCACTCTCTCACTTGAAGAACCACAAGGGCTACGACAAGTCACTTCAAACGACGGAAACTACTCGGGAGGTGAGGGCAGACTCAGGCTTCAACACCCCTCCTTGGCATCGTCGCCAGACTAATGCCATCTCTATGGAAAAAACAGACTGAGTCATCCAGTCCCGAACCTCCTGTTAAAGCAGAAAGCACAAAACCTTCTCGAATCAACGTTGGAGTTTCGGATGGCTGCACAGTCTCTGAAGAAATGGTAACTCCCACCTTTCCTAGTGCTGTACATTGCCTCTTGTCCTGTCAGACAAAAGACTCGGTCCCTGTCAGTTTGCGTGGAGCCGTCTTGCTTTTGTGGAAGCCACCTCTCTACTTGCCTCTGCAGCTCCTCGCTTACAACCTCTTCAACCCTGCTCCTAGTCCCAGCGCTCCTCGACCTAGGAGGAGGTGGAGGTGGTGAAGTAGAGGATGAGGGACGGTCATGCATGCCGACACGGACAGGAGCCGGTGGCAACGGTGGTGCAGGTGGTGCAGGGATGAATACCTGCGTGCTTGGATACAACGCCTGATGACGAGCGAACTCACGATTATGGTCCACAGGATTAGGGCTTACCTTAGGGAGGTTTACAGGGTCAGGTCTGCAAGTGCCGCTGCTTGGCGGTAGAGGGCCTGAATTGGCAGGATTCTGCAGTTGAAGCCTTAGCTGATTCTGCACTTCCTTACGTAGCCTTCTATTCTTTGCACATCTACCAACCTTTCTTGCAGCAAACTTAACAAGAAACTTTCCGACCTCCCAAGCAATCAACACCCCTAGGACACCACAGCCTATGATAACATATATGCTCAAGGGATTTTCAACCTCCAAGGGGGCTTTGTAAAAGTCTACTTCTCCACCTTTAGGGCACTGGGAGTCCTCGTCCAAGAACTTCTCTCCTTGGGCCTGCTCCAGTTGCAAAGCTATGGTTGCTAACACTATGAGTCGCATCAAGCAAGCTTGTTGATTTGTGGAGTCAATGGCCTTGCACTCTGACTCAGGCCATACAAACCCCCAGAGAAGCATCAGCTCCTTTAGCCGATCAGCGCTCAGTGCTTTTGTGCCTATGTCGGCACGTTGTTCCTGTCCCGGTACAAAAGATATCTGAAGAATGCCACTGGAAAATTTTTCGCGGAGCCATCCATGCCTGATTTTAAGATGTCGTGTACGCCACGATCCAACTCCTTCGGAGCTGATGCTCACTGCTGCGGCGTTGTCTATCTTTAGTTTCTGAACAATCAGTCCTTTGTACACGTCCATCACCAGTGCTAGGACCGAATCATTCATCAGGGCAGCCTCCGAGGCCGCAACCAGTTCTGCTTCCGCTGTTGACAAGGTTATGAACCCTTGCCGCGAACTCCTCCAGCTTATTGGCACTCCTCTGTAGAACACAGCTGAGCAGCCGTGGCTCTTTGAACCTGTCGGTGCGTACGAGGCATCAGACCATGCACACAACTCCGGCGGGTCCTCAGAATCCGGAACTACTTTGAGGGCACAGTGAAAGGTCTCTTGAAGATAGGCCAGCGTCCTTAGACTGATCGAAATCACTCTTTCAGGCTTCCTAAGCGTCAAGCTGGAGGCTATGGCAACCGTGTATTGGAGGTCTGGTCTTGCTCGCTGAGCGAGCCATAGAAGTTCTCCAACGTGCCGCTGGGCGGCCCTGACGGTTGCAACATCAGGGGAGTGATCTGTTTCATCCTCCTCGTTATCAGCTTGGAGCCAGTCTTTGGGTGCTGGCACCTTAGACCTCTTACTGGGACTAACCTCGTGCGCTCGTAGAAGTTCGGATATATATGCTTCCTGCGAAAGCAGGAATCCACCTTCACAGGTTTTTATTTCTATTCCTAGGAACCTCAAAGGCTCATCGTCGGCGCGGTTGTGGGCGAATTTAAGCTTTGAGCATTCCCATATGGAAGATATTTTCTGATGAAGGAACTCCGTTACACCAACCGGGCCTAGGAAAAGAAGGTCATCTACGTACACCAAAAGGTATCCTTGGATTACGGGGTCAAAGTCTTCAGGGGAGGAGGACTCGGGCTCAACTCCCTCTCGCACTTGGTGAATGGTCCACAAGTTACTCTCTAGAGATCCCTGCTTTAGACCCATCCATCTACCCTGTTCATCCTTAAACCTTAAGCTCCTAAGCGTGGTGTTGCGATGCTCACTCCAATACCTTGGTGCCTCTCTGTAGCCGTACACGGCTCTCTGCACTTCCCAGACCTCTCCGGGCTCGACGAGTTCAAGGATTTCCAAAATGCTCGGTGGTTTCAGGGCATGGAAATGCCCTGGCGGAATTGGCGCTCTCAAGAACGCTGTGGAAATGTCTGATCCTGCAGCTGGCCAACCTTTGCTGGCAGCTTCGGTTAACACCGCCCTAAGAACTTCTGCTGAAGATCCTGCTGCGAAGAGTTCTTCTCCTGATTCCGGCTCGTGATTTCCGCAAGCAACGATGCGTGCTTTACGCTTGTACAGCGTTGCGGATCCTGGGTCTGGCGGTTTGGCCGTCCAAACTACTTTAGCCGGTATGGGAGTCACACCTGTTCGCTGTAGATACTCTTTCGCCTCTCGGCCACGATGCCGAATGATAGCTCCAAGGGATTGAAGGCTATTCAGCTCCTTCTGAGCCGCTGCCTTCCAAAGGGAAAGCCTCGCTTTCACTTCTTTAGGATCTACTGTATAGACCACACCCAAGGGTTCTACCAGACTTTGAAGTATCTCTTCAACTCCCGGTGTAATGACATTCGCAGAAGTCTTATTAAGGCGGGGCTGGTGTGGATAACCAGAACGAACTGGGTCTACTAACTCCCAAAACCTATCTCGTCGGTCTCTTTGCGGATGCTGCATACCTGTGCTCGCTCTGGTGCCTCTTGCACTTGCCCACGGTAGTTGAAGACCTCGGTCTCCAGTACCTTGCGACGATGAAGAGGCCTCGCCCCTTTGATCAGGATTGCTTTGTGCCTGCGCGCTACCAGGTCCAATTCTGATAGCTTTGATGCACGGGAGCTCTCCAATTTCGACAAAAGTTGTACCTCCAGGCTGCTTTGATGTTCCCACTTCAAGCAAGTCCGCGATTCCCGGTTTGGAGACGCCCAAACCGGGAGAATTTGGAGGTGGTGTCTCAAGGTCCTGGCGATGCTGCTGCACGAGGAAGCGCAGGGTGCTCTCTGACGGATGGCATGCTTTCGCGGATATCTTGTCCCCTTTCGGCGGATCTACACCACTACCGGCAAAACCTATCCTTGGCACGAATCCGGGATGAGGGTTTATCTTAAACGAAGGGCCTACTTTCGTGGATATCTTGTCCCCTTTCGGTGGATCTATACCACTACCGGCTGCTCCTAAGTCAACTCCCCTCCTCGGACCCTTCACTCCTCTTTGCGCTGCCCACACCTTGACCTCAACACTTCCAGCGACACTCTCACCCCTCCTCGCCCTACATACCTGCTCCAAGCGGTCGGCTAAGAGGATGAAATCTTTTGAGAAAGGTTTCGAATCAAGGTTGTCAACACCTGGACTCAAGGATGATAGTTTAGGGGAAGGCATCTCAAAGGCATACGAATGAGGCTGCTGATGGCAAAGGAGATGCTGCACCCTTGGAGCGTTTCCCGCTTCACAAGGTTTACCCGGAATCACCCTTGGAGCGTTACCCGCTTCACAAGGTTTCTCCGGAAACACTCCATCCTGCTCGCCTTCCGTAGGTGTAGTAACAAGCTTCAGGGTTTTGTGGTCGGGAAACCTAAACCCAAGCCCTTTAAGATCTTCCCGGGTTTGCTCTGGAATTTCTAGCACACCTCTCGGAGTGTATCCTGCAATGACCCATACATGTTGAATCGCTGGCACCAGGCAGTGCCACTGCCTGGGATCAAAGCCAACAACCTGGCCATCAATGTTGACCTTTGAACCTCCTTGCTCGCGCCCTGTAGGCAACAGCATGTCCACAGGTTCACCTATAGTGCTGTCGGAGATCCATAGCCCTCCTTCTATTTTGTCTGTGAGCTGCATTACGAAGTTTCGCGTTTGAGGCTCATTGCGCATGTCTCTGTGCAACCCTACCGAAGGATTATGATACACAGCCAGGGACGCCCATGAAGCTTCTTTGACTCCTTGCTGCCCAAGATGAACCCTTAGAAATTCATTCAAGAACTTTGTCAAATGGGGCCGCTTCATTGTTTCCTTGGTTGCGCCTTTTAAGCCTCCTTGTACATAGCTTCCTAGGACAACGCTTTCGGGTGTTCCCCTCACGCCTGCCCTTGTGATCTCAGCTATTCCGCTAGCCTTCAATAGCAACTGACACTTCTGATGACTGAAATCCTTTGATGCATACAATTCCTTGGCTAACAACTCCGCGTCTAAGACTTCCTCTTCGGCCTCCAAAGCTGCAAGTCTTGTTTTGTCACGAAGTCGCCTCGCGGGAACATCAACCTCCCCTTCAACCTCAGGTAAAGGGACATGTTCTTCAAGGCGTTCAACCCCAAGCTTAATCCCTTTACACGTGGTATACTCACCCGTAGGCTTGATGATGACATGGCCTTCCGACACTGTGCTCGAAGGACATGCGTACCGACCCTCTTCCCATCTAGGCTCAAAGTCTTGACCCTTCTTTTGCAAGCCGTATCTTTTGGACCTAAACCACACCTTAGCATGGAATGGGGGTATATTAGGGTCTCCTACGGGGAGTTTCTCACGGATCTGCTTGGTGATTGCCCATTGCATTGCAGCCGGCCACTGGCTTGCAGGAGCACCGCTACTAATGAGAAGTTGCCTCACCCGGCGCTTCATCCACTTGACTGCATGTTCCCCTGTACCATTTGCAGCTGGTTCAATCCCTGAGGTAAAGGATCGGGCTATCCCTTTCGAAGCTAGCCACGAGCGTACTCGCTTGTACGAGAGAAATTCTCTCGCGCGGTCTGTGTGCACCTTTGCAACAAACAATCCATACTGCTCCAGCTGGATGACAATCTCTTGGAGTGCGGTTAGGACCTCAGGTCCCTTTCGCGACACTAGGGCTTTGGCAAAAAACACTGAGCCTTGCGAAACAGGTTTGCTTAGCTCTTCTACCTTGGCCTTTAACTCCTCTTTTGACATCACCTCTTCCGCCGATTTATCTAAGGCTTTCCCCTCCTGGCCCGGCCAGGATCCTACCAACTCTTGATCAACGTGCTTGTCGATATCAGCGTGCTCCTCGCACTCTGAGTGCACATACTCGGAACACTCATAATCTGCTCGCATCATTGCAAGACGTGGTGGTGGCTGGTAGCCGTCAAACGGACTCGGTGGTGGTATCAAATTTGGAGGACGCGGTGGGAAGTTCAAGGTATCAGGCCTTCTGCTAAACTCCTCAAGAATAAAGTAGAATTCCTCCCTTTGCTCAAGTAGGTTGTAGACCTGAAAATACCAGAACTCATTTCTACCCGGGCTCACATGAGCTTCACACCGAAGAACCCTGGCTACTACCGTTGGCTCAAGCTCTCCATCTTGGTCTACGAACACAACGTCTGAGTCTTCATCCCAATCCTTATTCCGTTCCATGTACAGGGCTATGGGAACGAAGTGTTCTACCAAGCAATCCTCGTCAATTGAAGGGATGACTAGGTCCTCCCACCTGTCACGAAGCGGTGGTGGGTAGCCTTCTGGAAACTGCACTGCTGTCGCGGCATCTGGATTGTACCACTGCCCAGCCTCCTGAGCATTCATCCGTGCGAATCTCCTTTGAGGTGGCAGAAACCTCGGCGCTCGCTGTACAACCTCAGCAAACGGACCAACGATTTTCCGCATCTCAGCCTTCTCCTGCTCGCCTTCCGACAGAAGGAACCCATCCTCATCCTTGTCCTCCTCATCCTCGAAAAGGGGCTCATCTGGCTCCTCCTCGAACACACCTTGACCATCTATCTCTACTCCTTCCGGCTCCTCATCTGGCGCTCTGCTTTCATCAGACTTAGCCTTTTCTGAAGGTCTAAAGACTTCCAAGGGTGCCCTATAGGATGCCACTAGAGCATACTTCACTTCCTTTTCGAAATACGTGAGACCTCCATCTACCGATTTCCCTCCTTTCTTGAAAGGTCCGGCGATGTCTAGGCTTAGGACACAAGGGGTCTTATGAGTGACACGCCTGTGAGCATGCCCTGTCGCTGCAGATGCCACGCAAGTGGCACAATCTTTTCTGTAGGGCTGGTGCCCTGCTGCCAAATGCAGCCTCCACTCTTCCAGTTTGGCGGCGTCGGCTGCTGCAAGAATTGGGTTTGATGCAGCGGTACTCAACTCCACCTTATCCTTCTGCGCTGGCTTGGATGCTAAAGCTTTACGACGCGTCGGAAACCTGGCCTTACGGGCACCAACAAGTGAAGCACACGGATCTGAACAACTCCCTCCACTATCATCTCTCCCGTTGATTTGAGATGACGGCTGAGAAAGCCTGTTGTGAGCCAGCTCACGGTCAAGCTGCTCGGTCCAATGTGTAGTGCTCGGCCCGGGGTCTGATTTCCCATACACCCGTCTTAAGGATCTTAGAACCTCTCTTGCAAACCCTGCCCTGGATTGCGTGAATTCCAACTCAGGCAGCGGAATCGTCGAAACAGCTACCTTTCCTTCCAAGGTTATCACGCGAAATGCAAAGCCCACGATCAAGGATTGCCACTGGCTACCAAGCTCCGGGTCCACGGTTATAGACATGGGCATGCTTGTGCCCGTGGCAAAGGAGTTCAGGATCCACAACAGCACACAAAGCGCCATATCCTCCTGAGTGGTAGCATGCAACGTGACACATCCCAATTTTCCTTGCGATGCTGCCCACAGGAGCAGACCTGAGACAGCGGATGCCTGATATTCATTTAAGGTCCGGGATGAAATCTTGAAGGATTCCCCTAACTCCCCTAAGGCGTTGAAGACACCCCCATTATCATCATGGTGAACCATCCACCTACCGGACTTCATCAGACGTCTGCGCTTGCTCCGAGGGAAACCAAGCTCCTTCAAGTATTCCCACTCCTTGCCTTTGCTCAGGTCTCGCACTTGCGAGAACATTGCCTGCGTGGCATGATCATCATGAATCTCTAGGCGCTGAACCGCGACCATCAACTCTTTACGATCCCCTTGAGTGAGGTACCTGCAAAGTGGTTCTTCCCAAGATGTCGCTTCAGCCGCTTCGATTTTGGCCTGCAGTTCACACAGCTGACCTTCAAAGCGCTCCAAGCGTTTGCTTTCTAGATCGCCAATAAGTCTTAACGCTTCTGTCTCAGCCAACTGGGGACATCCTCCTCGGATCTGTGTCCGAAGAACACCGTATGTCGGATGTCTCAGTGTGAGGCCTTTGCGAGTCCACTTAATAGAGCAACCCAATTCCCTTACAAGGGCTCCTAACGGTAAGATGGTTTGTGCTCCTGGGGTGTCACTTAGCAATGTCCCTCCTGCATTTTGTCTAAGGCTTTTCCTTCCATCCCCTGCAAGAATCACCTCGATGGGCTCGGCACTTGCTGCTTCCTCCTGATTCTTCGGAGGCCTTAGCGCGTGCGATGCGCCTGAGTCCAAGAGAGCATCCTTTTCTTGCGCAAACGTCAACTGGGGAAGCTGAGGGATATCTGGAAGATCAGCCCACATCATTGCCATCTTGGGCAAATCAACACTGCTTTCGCTCCCTCGGGAGGTTGACTTAAGGTCCTGCAGCATTTGATGAGCCTCAGCAATCATGGCTTTGAGCTTGGAGGAGTCTGCTGACGAAGACTGACCAGGAGGAGAAGGTGTCGCAACGGAGGAAGAGGCGGCTGAGGATTGCAAGGCATCACTTACCTTGGGAGCTGGGGGTGGAGGCTTTGCGCCCTCAACGCCCTCACCTGACGACGACTTCGCCTTCGGGCTCTCCTGATTACCTCCTTTCCCTCCTTTGCCCCCTCCCTTAGCATCACCCTTAGACCCTGTAGGACTGTCAGGCTTAGGTGCTTTGCACTCTTGGACGCGATGACCAGTTGAACCGCAATTGAAGCAACGCTGTCCCCGCTGCGCCCGAGTCAATGACGAAGTGTCATGCGCAAACCCACACTTAGCCCCTCGAGAGCATCCAGCATCAGTTAGGAAGTTGCGACACGGAGTTGCGCTCTTCGCCTTAGCTTGAGGTTGCTGATTTGGCTTTGGTGGAGGAGGCATAGGAGCAGTGGTTGCATTTGCGTTGGTCTGGGCCATCGTGGCAGTCTTGGGGCCCTTTGGCACGGCACCGCTATGCGACAAGTTTTCCATTTCTGCTAACAGCAAACCATAAAGTTCATCTACCTTTGCTGAAGACGGATTTATGTCTACTCGAAGCGTTGACCGCGCAAGCTGAATCCGAAAAGCGGCTTCCGCGTGCACCTCAAGAGGCTTCTTGCACACTAGGGTTAAGGCTCTTATCAGGATAATCGGGTCAGGCGGCGTTCCGCCTACACTCCTAACCCTGAGCAGCCATCTGTGCCACTTTCGGAGGGCCTTTGCCGCTGAAGCTGCATCGGCGGCTTCACTCGGTGATTCAAGGCATTTCAAGGCAGTTGCTCTTTCAAGCAACGAACCCGGTTGATAAATCACCATGACACGACACCATATCGCAAGAATCCCTGTCAATCTTCCTGCTACGCATTCTTCTCTAACGGTTTTAGGAAGTGCAGCCAACACCAATGTTTCTGCTCGCTTCTCTACCCGCTTCCACCTTTGCTGCTTCAACACCTCGTTCGGTTGAGGCTTGTGGCTCAAACGCGCTACAGGATCAAGCTTAAGGAATTCAGAGTAGTAGCTTTCTGCTGATAAGAGAATGTTCTCCCACCATTCAGCACTGTTATCCGATATGTCTTGCATCGCTGGGCTAATCGTGTATACCCAATCCTGGAAGTCAACCGGGGCCTCAGGGCCTGGCTCAACAAGGGTAGGCAAACTGGTTATGCCTGGCTTTACGTTTTCACTTTTCGGACTTTCAGACGATCTCATAGAAACCTCTTGCAATTGGCGCATGCCAGCAATCAGCAACTCTAAAGAATTACTTCCCAAGCTGTCACCTCCGGTTGCCCTTTCACCTGACCGCTCGATTGGCAAGGTTGCTGGGCTCGGCGCAATGGGAGCAGCTGGACAAGTCGCCCGTCCGCTTTGGTCAGAGTCTCCGGCACCATGCTGCGCGGCATACGCTTGCCAACCACTGGGGTCACTGGGGCCTAAACCACTAGGGTACCCGTAGGGGTTTGGGTTTGATGC
Organism: Symbiodinium sp. CCMP2592; assembly: GCA_905221615.1. Lineage (NCBI taxonomy): Eukaryota > Dinophyceae > Suessiales > Symbiodiniaceae > Symbiodinium > Symbiodinium sp. CCMP2592. The sequence goes on from CAJNDT010006010.1 coordinate 289,245, forward strand.
CGGCTGCTCCTGCACTCGAGGCGCGGAAGCATTAGGGATACCCGAAAGGACTAAACCACTAGGGCAACCGCTAGGGTTGGGGTTTGCCGCAGGCTGCTCTGCAACCAGAGGCACAGGAGCACTAGGGACACCCAAAGGGACTAAACCGCTAGGGTAACCACTAGGGTTGGGGTTTGCCACAGGCTGCTCTGACGCCAGAGGCACCGGAGCACTAGGGACACCCAAAGGGACTAAACCGCTAGGGTAACCACTAGGGTTGGGGTAGTGCGACGGCGGCGCAGCTGGCATAGATTGCCACACGCTAGGGGCACCCAGGACTAAACCACTAGGGTAACCGCTAGGGGGGCTGGCATTGGAAAGCGGCAGACCATCTGCCACGGACCCATAGCCCGGATTTCGAAGATTCGGATGCGGAGGCAAAGGAGGAGGTAAAGCCGGCGATTGAGAATGAGGTGGTGGATGAGGTGGTGGAGCTGGAGAGCTCCTTGAGGCATTTGGCCAGAAGCCGCGTGAGCCCGGGAGCCAACCACCTAAGAACCCACCTAATCCATTCGCGTTGACCTTCGGAGGAGCTGCAGGGGCTACACTACCTACATTTTCCTCTCTAAGTCTACGGTTTTCTTCCTCCAATTCTCTAAGCCTTCGATTCCTAACCTCAAGCTCCCTCTCAACCTGCCTACGAACCTCAGCCTGAATGACTTCCATACTTAGAGACGCGGAGGAAGGCGGGGAAGCTACTTGTCCTACCGGACCAGCTACATGTTGATACAGTTGAGGCGCCTGCTCTTCGAGCTGGGCAAATCTACGCATCTGCTCAGGAGAGAAAAGCGACTTCGGTGTCACCGGAGTCTGGTACTCAGTTTGAGCGGTCTGTGAAGAGGGCTGAGTCACCAAAACTTCTTGTCCTCCTACATCCGCAATTTTCTGTAGCATCCACTGAACTCCTTGAGCAAAGAAGCCCTGACCCCCAACCGTAACCATCATAGAAGGTGCTTTTGGTCCTCCTTCCAAGTGCAGTTGAGCTCCTAGCTGCGGCTGCGCCTCGTTCTGTTGAAGAACCTGTGTTGTCAGAGTCTGAGCTTCATGAACTCGTTGATCTTGAAGTCCATCCACGGGCGGGCTCGCGGAAGAAGCCGCTCCAACTACATCAGTTCTCATCATGGGAGGTGGTACAGCGGACGCCGCCAAGGCGCTCGATGTGCCACCTTGCCCTCCAGCTTGGGTGCTCTGGCCCATTGAAGCTTCCGAAGCTCCAGTAGAACCATATCCCATCACCTGACCAGATGGAGGAGGTGGAGGCGTAGGAGCCTTTACTCCTCCCGCGACACTGCCAGCTGGGGCTTGCCCTGCTACCAAAGCAGGGTTCTCCATTGTAGCAGAGTGTTGCGGCTGCCTAATTTCTCCATCTAGATCCAGCTGCTGAAGAGGCGTTGTCCCATTGACCAATGCAGAGCTCGGCAGCGTCCCGTAACCTTGGGCGCTCATAACCTGATGATCTGGAAGATCGTGCATGTTGGGATTTGCACCGTCCATCTCAGCTCAAGCTTCGTTCCAAATTTATCGGATGATCCCAGAAGAGGAATCCAGACAACTGAAACTGACCATGGCGCTCGAACGGAATGTTTTCTCACTTCACTCGACAAAGCTCTGAAAGTATGTTGAGAGGCTACGCCCTTCTATGCCTGTGATGGCTGTTCGGCCTTTGGCCAAGTTCACGACTCTAAAGTCTTCTAGCATAGGGGCCTTGCACTCTCTCACTTGAAGAACCACAAGGGCTACGACAAGTCACTTCAAACGACGGAAACTACTCGGGAGGTGAGGGCAGACTCAGGCTTCAACACACTACCACTACCACTACCACTACCACTACCACTACTACTACTACTACTACTACTACTACTACTACTACTACTACTACTACTACTACTACTTCTCCTACTACTGCTGCTGAAACTACTCCGTTTACGATGGTTCCGACCGCGACTACTGTTAGTATTCGTTGTTTACTACTGCTATTGTTCGTTGCTTGTAATCGTGGTAATGATTTATTGACGTCTTTTCCCAACTAGGTGCTCAGTTCTGTCAACAGATACACCGAGCTTGGTGGGGTGACAACAGGTCACGCAGCGCAGCTGCCGCGCTACAAAGCGTGCCCTCGCTCAGCAGACCTCGAACTCTGCTGCGTGCTGAAGTGAAGTGAAAGGACCAATACAACAACTGCGTGGGGGATTGATCTCGACTTGGTTGCTGCTCTCCCCACCAGAGCTGTAATGAATGTAGGTGTGGCTGGCTAGCACTCTCCACAGACTGGACCCTGTCTCTCCCTCTTACTCCCACACGTGCGATCCTATGCAGGCAGAACCGGCGGCCGTTCCTTTTGCGCTCACTGCCGGCGGCGGTTCGTCTGTGCAACAGGATAGCTCTGATTGCTCAGGATAGAAGACACATATAGCACTTAGCTATGGGCATTGACTTGAGCCAAACGTTGCGTTGGCGGTCACATAGAAAGGTAAAGATGAGGGATGCGTAGCATGCCCCCTAGAGTCGAGGGACGCGTAGCGTGCCCCCTTCTCTTGCACTTTACACGGTCTTGCTCACAGCTCTTATAGTGACACCTTAGAACTTGACAAGGCATCGCAGTCCGTTCGCACCCCCCATGAGTTGCGTCTCCGACGCTGCTCACCCGGAAGATGGCACGATAGGACAACAGAAAATGTTCCGCCGCAACGTTGACATTGAAAATCAGAGCTTTGCATCCCAATTAGAAACGTTGTGACACTCATCTACGTCAGTAACGATCCCCTGAAATGGCAAACGAATCAGGCGTCACCGAAGAAAGAAGCATTCGCGATGGCATTCCATGGGCGAAGCTCAGAGGTCACGAACTGATAGGCGAGGAAGACCAAGCGTTGATTCACCTCCATCTTCGCGTGGTCGCAGGATCGCGGTCCCAGGGCCGGAGGTTTTCCTCTGGATACTGTTCCCGATGCTTTCCCTTGTCCTTGCCTTTGTTTCGGCCTTTGCCGGCGGTGTAGTCGTAGTAGGAGTTGGAGTTCCAGCCTCCATGCTGCTCACCTCCGGTTCTCCCACGCCCTTTTGAAGGTCCCTTGGACGAAGAAGCGCTTTCACGTTCCTCCGTAGTGACAGGCGTGTCCAGGATGGAAGTACCACCTGGAGGGAGATAGTCAGCGGCCGAAATGTGGTGTAGGGCTTCAGTACGCTTGGTCGTCGGGTTTTGCTGTCTCTCAGCCTTGGATCTGTTCAATCTGTCCATGAAATGCGCAGGCATTTGCACACTGTGGTCCACCAGCAAGCCGATGGTCTGGACTGACTGATCAGAATGAGTCAGCAGAATACCGACGGGGTCGATGTACAAGAAGTCCACTGGTCCAGTTGGCGTTGGTCGTAGCACTGAGAATTGTTGGTGTCCCGTCACCATTGGAATCACCTCGCACAGGACGTTCAGGCAACAAAAGTGCATAGCCTTCACATCTTCATCCCTTTCGCTCTTCAAGTAAGTAGTAGGGTTGAAGTTGTCCCTGCCAATTCCCATCATGTTGGCTCCCCGTGTAAGTAAAGAAAGCATCTGGTTCGTCCGGAAGCGCTTCAAGGTGTAAGTCCCGTTGGGATCATACTGCTTGAGGTTCTCAGGCTCCTTGGCAAAGCGAATGATCTCCTCATCAGTCACATCCTTGCTCACACCCGTTTCCCTATCCACTGCCGCCAAAGATCCCCACTTTCCAAGCACATCATAGCGTTGGCCAAGTGCGAAACTTTCCCTCATCTGGAACAACGGCATAGTCGCCCACTTTGCGAATCCTGACCAAGCCTTGTAGATGGATCTGCATACCACGTATGCCATGTACGAAAGAGCGGTCATGTTCGCGTCAATGCAATGGGCATTTCGCTTTCCAGAATAGTAGGATGGCTGCATGGCGGTACGTGCAAGTTGTAGCTCAGGATCGATGTTCAAAGACTGGCCGGTAACGAAGACGGGACGACGTTCCTGTGCAATTGCTTCTGGTACTGCGTCATCAAAGTCCTCTCCTGGCTCTATGTCCATTTCTTCATCAGGTTCCTGTTCTGGATCGTCCTCCGCGATGACAGATGGTTCTGGGATTTCCTCAGGTTCCGCAACGGTCTCTACCTCCATGGCTTCCTGCTCCTCTTCGGGCGCCTCAGGCACTGCGGCTGCTGCGGCTTCCATTGTCTGAGCAATGAAGTCACTGGGGATCTCCGTAGGAGTCTCCCGTTGTGGAGAACCTTGGTAATATCCGCTCGAAACGAACTGTGACCAGCAAGACGTGCATCGGGAGAAACATGCTGGAACGATGTTGTAGCATGCCGGGCATACCCTCATTCTCCGTCCATCCTCGTCTCTGCGTAGGTCTTCGGGTCGCCAATTCTTGATGACAAACTTGATTCCTTTGTCCATGTAGTGATGCCGAACCGTGTTCTCCCTGTGGGACTCCAGGACAGTCGTGAGGTCTCGAATGATCTGCTCCTTGCTTGTGTCGTGGGGTCCAGGAGGCATCTCGCAAAGCAATTCCATGATCTTGCTTGGCGTTCGGTATCTCTCGAACTCAGGAAGCAACGGTGATGCATTGTAGTCCAACACCAGCTCTTTCTCCAACCGTTCATCGTAGATCTTTTCCACCAGAGCGAAAGAGTGTGTATCTCGAGGATCCGGGACGCAAAACCATACCTCCTTGACGAAATGGAAAGGTATCGTTCGGCCAACGATCATGATGCCGCTGTCTGTGATACGCCCATCCTCTCGTGCAAGGTCCTGCGATGGGACATGAAGGACCGCCAATGGCATATGCTTGGCGTCTCGTCCATGTACTCGCATCTTGGTCGTTGCGTTCCGGTGATCGAACGGCGCAAACACCCCCCAATAGCTGTGGAGTCTGCCACCTTGGTTGCCTCGGAATTGGCGCCTATGGTCGAAGTCCCCGTCGGGGTCCTCCGAACCAGGCATGATGCCTTGCGTGACAATGGAATCCAAGTTGCGGCATGCCGTAGCGTGGAACGCACCTCCAAGACGTTGCAAGAGGGTCATAGATGGAGATATTGCGAACCTGTTCTTGTCCAACTGAAGCAAGTTGTTCTGGGGATCTGAGTGCGCAGAGTGACCACTCGTAGCCCGAACTGCCCATGGCTTCACCCAGCCGTTGCATATGTTCAGGTACCTCTGGCCATGCCGGCAATGATCGTTGTTCTGGATCTCCGTGATCTGGTCCTGAACCGATACCAACCTGTTCGAACCTGCTGATCCAAGAACTTCCGTGCCGGGGTCCTTCACTCTCACACCCAGGAACTGCAACCGAATCTTGGCCTTGTTGCGTTTCGTGGCTGCAATCATGTTCCCTTGGAACAATAGCTGAAGTCTTTCATTGTACACTCTCTTCTTCTGTTGCTCATCGGTCCTTGAGACCGCTTCGGTGATGCGTCTGCTTTCATGGGTCCATAGTGGCTCATGCCTCACCAAGTCTTCGATCATCACCCACCCTCCTTCATCACATTTGATGACACTGTTGAATGCCACCTGGCACCTGTTGTCAAGCCATTCCGAGCCTGGGCGCCTGGCGATTCTGTGGCGCAAGTCAGACTGGATGCATGATAGCGCCCAATCCGCGTTCAATCTGCGCTGACGGGTGATGTTGCGAAGGACAACTTCGTTCACGATGTCCCACCGATTGTTGATGAAGCTTGCACCCTTGGTTGGGATCAGGTCGAGAATCCCGCACCGGATTGGCCTTCCGCCGCCGATGGATTCATAGCCTGCATTGGTGTAGCTATGAGTGTTTTCATCGTAAGCAAAGCTAGGACGGTCTCCTCGTTGAGGTAGGCGTCGGTCGCGATGGTCCGAAAGCTGCTCAATGATGTCCACCACTCGCTGGCTATTCTCTGGTCCCGATTCCTGCAGTGGTACGCCACAAGCATCATGTAGGCCCCGACGGTTCTCCACATCCGTGCAGAGATTGTGTTTGTTCTCATAACGGATCAAGACCACATCACCCCGTACGGCTTCGCCTCCGCGTCGCGGTCGGGCTTTGGCCTTGGGTCGTCGGTCCGAGGATGCAACACTCACATGATCTGTGGTGTCAACGTCCATTGGCTCAGCCTCTTGTGGAGGTACTCGACGTGGATATCGAAGAAGGCTTTCCTTGATAATCTGGACGCCTCGAAGTACCAGATCCCGGGTTGCAGCATTTTCTGTGCAATTGGGACAGAGTGTGTAGATCACTGCCACAAGCGACACAGAACGTGATGCGGTCGCTTCCGACTGACATTTCGCCCTGAGCGAGTACGCCCACATAGTCCTGAAGCTGCGCGACAAATCCTTCACGAATTGCATGCCTGGGATCAGGGCCTTCTGCACCTTGTTCTTCTTCGGGTTGCGCATCCACATCTACATCCTGTGCAGGTATTGGTGGAGCAACTGAGAACCCTGGATCGTCCGTGACGTTGTCAGCGGCCTGTGTCTCGTCGGTTCTCGCAATCTCTACAGGGTAGATATCACCATCGACGATCACTGTGAAATCAATCACGAGGTCAGCGGACATGTTGTTGACGATCTCAGCGACTGCTTCATTCTTCTTGGGCGGTGTCCTTTTGCGCGGGGAGTCAACCGTGATCAGCTCGATAGCTTCGGCCGACGCGTAGCGGAAGAATGATCTTTCGATTCCCTCGCGCACGCATTTGCTCCCTCAAGGCCACCCCAATTCGGAAAATGACTTGGGTGTCTCATTGCAATTGTAAGAAGCCCGAGCGCCAGCTCCACCGTGTCACCCAGGAGCTCTTCCTTGGGCAAGACTGACCCTCTGTAGCATTCTTGGCGCTCTTCCGGAGTCAAAAGCATCCTCATGAAACCAGCATAAGCGCAGTTCCCGGCATCGTAGTAGCAGATGTAGCATGTCTTGCCTTCGGAGTCGTACCCTCTGTCCCACGCCAACTGTTTGGCCTTTCCCCATGCCGCGTACTCGATGGCCTGACTGGCTGTGATTCGGAGACCACCGTAGTGAGAAACCGTCTTGCCGATGTCTTCATAGACCATCTCTGCACAAACTTTGAGGAACTCCTTGATGTCCACGCGAGGATCCACGAATTGAAGCCTCAGGTCATAAAGGTGCTTTGCGCAAGCCAAGGTGTACTTCTGGGACGTGATCAAGTCATTGAAGGAGCCGATTTGATGCTGCATCTTCAAGGCTGAAGTATGCGCGCACCCAATGCAGTGTCCAGGATACCCGTTTCCGGTCGGCTTGAAGAAGGCTTGTGCGTAGCACTCAGCCAACTTCATTGCTTCACATCCAGGGCAATAGAACGTTCTCCCTTTGACATAACCAGTGTTCAGGGTCGCATAGGTGTCGATCCTGAACCAGTAGTGCCTGTTGTCGTAGTAGGCTTCGGGAACGGTCATGGCGATGTCAAAATCCTGCCAGGTGACTGTGGACGATTCAGCGACCGTGTCACCCTGGGCACCCGACCTGATCTGTTGCTGCTGTTCCCCCGTAAACCATGTCTGCGAAATCTTGGTGGACGTCTTGACTTCACTCTTGTCCTCCCAAATCTCGACAAGCGACGGGTGAGCGACTGAGTCGGTTCGGACAGTTTCGTCCCATGAGCGAACTTTCGATGCCTCAACAAAGCACGTGGATACCATCTTCTCGCAGAACAGCTGCTTCTCGTAGATAGCGAGGCCCAATTTGAACCTGACCCGATTGTCCGGTGTGGCACCTTTTCGACTGACAGTGTATGCACGCCTGATGACGCATGTTTCGCCTGGCTATACATTCTTGACCAAAACGAAGATCCATGAATCACCACGCATGCTCGGGCCCGCAACTCCAGTTCAATATACATTCCCAGCGCGTGGAAGCCGTTGAACATAGAAGCTTTCTGTCGAAGGTAATTGCTGGCTGCTCCTACGAACCGTAAGTCATGATTGATGTTGACAATTGGAGGGCGCGTGGTACGCTTCCCTGCCGCAATGATAGGGTCAACGTACGTGACCTTGAGCTGTCGCTGCAAGTCAGCACGAATTGCTGCTCCGTCTCCGACCTCACTCATCGGAAATGATATGTTCTCGATGAGGATCGCCTGGAGAGACAGATGGTAATGCAACGTGACGGTTGCAAGCTGCTCTTCAGTCAAGCCATCCAATGTCTCATTCACAGATTCCAACGATCCCTTTGTGACTTGGAAGTTGTAGTTGGCACCTGCGGTGATCGACGGGCTCACAATGTAGATCTCACTCCATCCATGCATGACGAGATTTTCTCTCACTGTATGCGATGATCCTCTGGTCCTTGCGACCATGTCAAAGTCTTGGACGAGGATTGTGCATTGAGAGCGCATAGTCGCGGCATCAGGCTTGCCGCCCATACCCAAACTATTGCGAAATCCGTTCAGCGTGTTCATGGTGTTGATCCTTGCTTCTGCCGGAATTTCATCGTTGTCGACAAGATCGTTGTCTGCCTCGATCATCACAGCCGAGGTAAGCATTGGAGGAGAAGGAAGATGCACGCACGACACCAATGCCAATGCATGGTACAGCCGCGAATACATCCGTAACCACATCTTCGTGCTCAGCTTCACGTAGACCTTCAGGTTGAGACCCTTGTCGTCACTTTGAGAGACGGAACGAATCCTTGCCAAGTAGGTCACCAGTCTTCTGACGTAATGCTGAATCGGTGTGGTCCCCACGTCGTGGTTGGCCACGAACTTTGGCGTCTCATCAATGGTAGGTGGGTACTCGTCTTGATCACGGGTCGTCGCCAGCAAGCTCGAGCGACAGCCCTTTTCATCGATGTTGACATAATGGTACCAACTTTCCTGAGCGCCAGCGGGGATTGGAGCTTCCTCCCATGTCGGTTGCGATGGTTCCTCTTCCGGTTGCGAAGTCGATGGTTGTGGAGGAGGTGCCGCAGAAGATGATGACGCCGATGCCGTTGCCTCGTCCGTCCTTGCCCTCTTTGGTCCGTGGCTAGGGGTGGCTCGAGGCTCAGCAGCGGATCCTTGCGATTGTCCCGGCGTTCTTCCATGCTCAGGGTGCACGATTCCTTCCGGTTCGAGGTTGCTTGCCGTAGGCATCGCAACTCTCCCCGTTGAGTATACCCAGCTAGGATGCCGTTGAAGATTGGGCGGAAATAGGCCATCATCTTGCATAAGCGGACTTGGTGCCCCCATCTGTTGGAATTCTGCTTCCCATATGCTCAACGTGGCGCGTTTGGTAGAGCAGTCGACCACATACCCAGATTCAACTCCGCACTGATTCCAGGTGTAGCTACGGAACGCATCCGGCAATTGGAAGCCGTTCCTGTCTTGATCTGCACATACAGCATCCACATGGTGCTTGAGGAAAGAATACGTGGTGTAGTCGGAATCAGGGAGCACATCGTTGGACCATCTGTAATGCGGGTGTCCAGTTTCTGGATCAACCCATGATACGTAGGAATGAAGCACGTGGAGACAGACACTGAACGCCTGGAGCGAGTTCATCGCAAAGGCGAGCGGATGTCCCATGCCTTGAGGCATTGTGCGCATCATCAAAGCCAGCTGGTGAACGTTGAGTGGCGTAGCGCCATCGTTGCTCGCTGCACATTCTTGGTTGTAGGTCCGTAGTCCATACCCAGTGTGTTTTGCGAACATGTACATCAGCTTGCACACCCTACATAACGTAGGCTCCGCCAACAGGTCTGATTGGTCAGGTGCTCTACCCGACATAGGCAACTTGTGGTAGTAGTCCTGATTCACCGTATACCATTGTTGAATTCTCGTGTCTGTCACAGTCTGGTAGGGCGTCTCCACGGAGTTGATGAGAACGGCGAGGTTGTAGTACCCGTCCGCACTGACGATGTTCCTTGTTGCAGTGTTCAAGTCGAACCGAACTTGTTTTCGTTCTTGTTCCAGTTCAACTACAGCCAATTTTGCATCATCGCGGATCACTTCCTCATCCACCATAAACCTGGTGATGGCATTGAACTTCCCCTCGTAGTCAGCAACAATGTGTTTGAGACCTCCACCAAACTTGATGACCATGGCGAGTATCTCCCCATAGGGTTTGTCCATGTACTCCTCAGGGGCAGCAAATAAGCAAGCTTTGAGGATTTCTCGGACTCGAATGGAAAGATCCCCTCCTGGCGACAGATTTGCACACGTGAACAGCAAGACCAACGGAGGTGCTTTGAACGCTGCCCATGTGCGAATGAGATCATTGTCGACCACTTTGTCTTTCGTAATCTTCGGCGGGAGCGAAACGCTCTGCGACGGATCCCCAGAATACATCTCCAGGAACTTGTGGAACTTCAGAAACGTTCGCATCATCCCACCAGACGGGAAAACTTCTTCGTGGTCCACTCCTTCGAAGGCCAGCTCGTAGGCATTGTAGCTTTCAGCCATGGCTCGGGTTTCGGTCCTTCCTCCGTAGGAGGGAAGTCCCTACACCCTACTCGACTTCACGGTTCCGGGTTCTCCGTAAGAGGCACCCTTCCCCGATCCGTCCGGTCAGACCTTAGTTGTTCCTTAGTTGGGGCTGTCTAATAGCCCCTTCATCAGCGTCTACACACTGATGTTGCTGCCATGCAATGTCCTCAGATTCATGTGCAACATGACTGACACTGACATGAGCTCGAACAAGGCTGCGAACATTCCTCGCAATTGACCGCCATGAGACATCAATGCGCTGCGACAAACTGCTCTTCGAATCATGGTCCAAGCAATCATCCGGTCTCACCATCAAACGATCCGCTTCAGGCATGTTAGAGAACATGATCCTGCGTCCACCACCATCGCCACCAGCACCAACATGATCATCAACCTTAACCTTCGTCACCTTGCCACTTGAAACAAGAGCATGCAACTCTGGCCAAGACCAACATGAACATGAAGAAGGCATGTCAAGCGAAAAATAGACGTCGGAAAATTCCGCACACTTCTTCAGCAGGCGTTTGAGAGATTTCAAGACACTTCTGAAAACCTTGTACTTCCCACCAGAACGTTTTTCACCCCCCACGCAAGCCCCTTCACTACTTCCAGGACCAGCACCTGATCGCAAAAGCGATGCCACGAATAGCACAGGTGTGCGCAGGTCGTTCCGGCACGCATCCTTCATCGTACCGATAAGGTTGTCCTCATCGGCTTTGGAGCTGATCAGCTCCTTGCAAGTTATGCGAGAGCAACCCTTAGTGGACTTAGGCACGGCGTAGCCATTACCCAAGCCACAGAGGTCAACAATCATGCGGTCTGGCTTTCGTCCACCAGCCTTCGACGGCATGGCTACCAATCTCCCATCGCCAGTTGCCTGAAATTTCAAGGCTTTAAGCAATCTTCTGGAGATTTGGCTAGTCAACTCGCATTTATCAGATCGATCCTTAGCGTCCGAATCAGTCATGTGCAAATGTTTGGACGAGCACACATCAGACGACTTAGGATGCAACGCGACGTTTGCGGCAATGTACTCCCATTCATCCTTGCAGTAGCCGAGCTCAACGGCGGTTCCGGGAGATACAGGATCCCGAAAGGTATAACGTTGCCCGTGAGTGCATCCTTGGATCTTGATGCTCTTCCACATGGCATCTTCCTGAAGTCCCTTGTACTGCTTGGTTTCCTGGACTGGTACTCGAGGAGGCACTTCGATGATGATTTGGAACCCCCATGATGCCGCTCTGCGCGCAATTCTTTGGACGACCTCCCCCCATGGGTAGTCTGTCCGCAATTTGGCCCTTTCAGGGTTGTCAGCGATTTTCCGACTCAGCCACGAATTCTTGCCCAACACCCCTGCACCAATGAAGATTACGGAGTTAGGGTTGTCTTTCCTTGCTTCCACCACATCAAAGATGTAGGCGCACATGGCGTCGTCAACTTCTCGCCCCATACTCAGAACATTTACTTGCAGCCCAGGGTCGTAGTGAGAATCGGGAGCATGCTGGGCGATGCAATCCTTGCCTGGAGCATACTCATTCCACCAGTTCTCCTCATCGACTCCTATCAATGTCCATACCGTCACTGCCTTTGGAGCATCTTTGATAGTGATACGGTACTTCCACCGGCTGTAAGGATTCTTGTAAGCATGGACCAACCTTCCATCGTGGTCGAGGAATTGGATCACCAGACCCTCCTTGGGCTTGTTTTCGGCGAAATTGACCACGTGAGGCACAATTGCTCCATCATATCCTTGATATTCCCTTTTCTGTTCCGCCGCATCATGCCATACATCTTCGTACACCGACGACCATTGGTCATAACCAAATTGAGAGGCTTGACTTTTGGACTGGCCGTTGAAACAAAATCCCTGGTGCAATGTAAAGCCCTGGTACCCCCCATGGATGGCACGCGCCAGTGTGACAACCACCGCTCGCCATTTGGCGGGCAGGGCGCGCACATAAGACTGGCCTAGAGGCGGTTCAGGAGGAGGCAAAAACGGCGGCGCAAGGACGTCCGCAATGGCGGCGGGGCGCAAATGCCCTCGTACCGGATGGTACTGAAACACAGCACGCTCCACGTAGCGGTCGAACTTGCCCGGTGTGTCAAGGATAGCAGCACGATCCTCCATCTGGTGCCACTGCCCTTCACGAAGAATCCAAGTCGACCGAAGGTAACGACCAGGCGGCAACGCGGAAGGCGGCCCCCGCAACATGCGCGGGAACTTGACAACCAGGATGGGGTCCACACTGTCATGTTCTTGCAAGCCTTCCTTACTCGACAATCCAGCGCGATACAACACCTGAGGGAGGATCGGCGTCTGCGTGTAAGGAAAACAAGGCACCTCGCTCTTGAACGAGTAGTGCTGCTGACCCTTCTCATCCGTGCTTTGGGTATGAGTAGGCCGCATCAGATCCATAATCTCTTGGGAGCCGATGAGATCCGGCGGAAAGATGTTGATGAGCTGACACGCATGTGTCCAGGACACGGAATCCTTGAACGACTTGGTGTGTATGTCCGCTGACATCTTGGCAGTGACCTCATAGGCAAGAGAAACGTAACCTTCCTGAAAGATAGAATGCATCCATCCAATGCAGATACCGTGGGTACGTTCCAAGTGACGCATAGTCGGATTCTTGCCCGTGCGAATCACCCCGATCATGGTCTGGTTGTCGTCGTAGAAGACGAAGTTGGGGTCTTGCCCCCCAAGCTGCTGCCACAACGTGATAGCAGGCAATCCAAGACGTGACATGGCAAAGTCGGCCGCGACAATCTCGGCCTCAGGTGTGGAATGACTCAAGCATCCCTGCCTTTTGCTAAGTCCCGCCAAGGGAAATCGTGTGTGAGAACCTTGAATGTGCAAGTGAGCACCGGAGGTAGATTTCAAACTTTCTCCACAACCTGCATAGTCCGCATCTGCAAACAGCCCGATGGACGAGTCCTCCAAGGAGTTCCCGACCCATCCAATCATCATGTGATGTTTGGACTGGTGCACATAGGCCATGAGATGATGAAGAAGAGCATCCTCCTTCTTGGTCCATTTCGTGATCTTGCGTGCGAGATTGTTGATACTGCGCAGAAGATCAAAGCGGCAAATGCGCGCGGCATAAAGCAATTTCATGAGAATGCTGGCTGCCTGCGGAGCAAGTGCACCGCGATTAGCCTCGTTGATTTCCTCTTCCTCGGGCGCCTTGGGAATAGGTGGAGGCGGAACGAGCCGACCATCCTTATCAACAGGCATGGTGTGTCCACACCACGTGCATCGATGGCTTTTACCTGACTGTGCCGGAGCACGAGCTGGGTGATTCTTAGTCTCCTCAGCCGGACTCGGCGATGGTACCGTCTTGAATTTGGTCGGATCGAACCCAGTCACGTCGCAGTACTTCTTGACTGTCATGTCCAGGTACGTCTCCATGTCGTAGGTAACGGTCTGCACCTTCGTTTTGTCATGCAACGTTGCCTCGCCCTTGGAAATGCGACAACCCAGATACAAGCCCAGCGGCGTTTCTTCTTCCAATCGAAGTTCCTGGCGCAGCATGTCCCAACCCTTGGGTAGATTCTCTTTGGGTCCTGCCATCTTGAGATCATCCACGTAGATGACAAGTAAGAGCTTCATTTGCGGGTGGAAATATAATGATGGCCATTCATCGCCAATCGGCTTGAATCCTACTTTCTGTACCGCGGTGTGGCAATGTTGTTCCCACATGGTTCCTGCGTCAGGATGTCCATACAGAGCTTTGATCAGGCGGCATACCGGCCTACGGAATTTGTGCCGTTTCGCAGATGGATGCCAGGCTTCATCAGGCAGTTCAACCCAACATGGAGTGCCCGATAGTCTCGCCTGAATGTATGCTTGGATAGCATCCGCCATCTGGACATCGTTGCCAGGAAGGCATCCGTAGTAATCTGCCCACCGTGTGGCGTCAAACGTAGCCGGGGAATTCCCCAAATCCTGAAACAATGCGGCTTCCATATTCTGGTCTTTGACCTGATCGCCGAGTAGTACACCTCGCCCCTTGAACTTCCTGGCAGGATCGTCCTCTTTGAGCTGATAGTTCTTCTCGTATATCAGTCCATGTACTCGCGCCATGTGTACTTTCTCACCTTTCTTCTTTGCCTCAGCGACGACGTCGTCATATTCACGCGTAGTTGAGAAGTCAAACACCTCTTGGTCCCCCAATCCCTTCCATTCTTTCATGAAAGCTTCCATGGCCTTGGGATTGTTGATCATCTCCTTGCGTGTGACGGGTCGAGTGACCATGACATTGAAGCACGATCCTCCTGCATGATTCTTTTCCCGATGTACGTTTCTGTGAGAAGTCGTACACGGCATAGAAGGAATCCAGTTATCATCCATGACCATATGCGCCGGAACGGCCGGCACGACATCTGCCAAGAATTGTTCCTGTGTATATTGATCCACATAGGACTGTGCCCATGACCAACCATCGTCGTCATCAATGGACACTTTGAGTTGCAGATCAATTTCTTCACATGGGACAATCTTGGGAAAGATCATGTTGTCCAAAATCTTGGTAACTATCTTCTTTCCTATCACAGCCTTCTTCCGGGCTTTCTTGGCAACTCGAGCTTTGTCTCGCTTTTCTTTCTTGTATGCTGCCTTCTTCTCCGTTTCGCTCATCTTCTTCCATGCTTCCGGAGAATAAGAATGGATAGGTCGCCGTGTAGGAAGAGTTCGTCGACCGCCACTTCGGATCTTATACGGAACTCCCCTTTTGTCGATCTTGCAGGCTTCACCGTCATCGGTGAGATATACAATGCCGTCCCCTTTCTTCCCCGTACTCCAATGTTCAATCTCCTCGGGAGCCAACTTCTTTTCTTTCAAGATCTTGATAATCTCTCCAGGTTCTTCGATTTCTCCTTCGGGGATGAGTCTACCGGTTGGACCGACTTCGCGGGGCGATCGTCGATCTTTCCCAGTGACCTTTGGTTCAGAAGGAGGCGGTGCTGCACGTAGACCCAGCTCTTCGTCTAGTTCTTCGAGTCTTTTGTCTCCTATGGCATCAATAGCTTCATGTTCTGCTGACTTGAAGACTTCGCCGGGCGGCTCCGTCTCTATGTCAGATGGATCTATGTCCTGTAGGTCAGGATCTTCTCCGGGATCCGGTGGAGGAAGAAGTCCATTTGGATCATCATCATCCCCGTCGCCACCATTTCCTCCGGGCGGACCGTCATCACCGTCATCGACGTCTTTTATCTCCTTGCCAGCGAGGTCAACGTTGTCCCTGAGTCCCTCAATGGTTGAATTCATCCTTTCGTACTCGGCTTTCAGTGGAAACGTTATCTCCTCTGGGAAGTAGATAACTTCTGTCTCGTACGGTCTCATCAACTTCCTGGGAACAGATGCGTCCATCGACAAGTTCGCGTTGGCAAACTCCTTCATATCACAAACGCGATACTTCTTGGACCATCCTTGACCAGCAGTGATGATGTATCCGGCGAAAATGCCTGGAATCCCCTTTGGATCGAACTTGTTGCCGTATGTCTTCGGCCTTGTGTCCGTCGGCTTGAAGAAGACTTTGGCACCCAAGGGTATGGCTTTTCCCTCGAAGTCCTTTCCAGTCATTCGCTTCCATGCTGAATCACCATCGCCCTCCACGTCTTCAACGTTGAGGTTCTGCATCACGCAATTAAGCGCAAGGGACCAGTATTGAGCGGGCAATCCGGCGTGTAGCATGGATGCTGCGACTGTGTTGATCACTTCTTGATTTGATCGTTCAGCGAGTGAATTGTTACTGTGTTTCCCTGGAAGGGAATGATCTATCACGATCTTCAACTGCGCCATAGCTGAATCGAACTCTGGTGCTTCATCACTATACGCCATATGAATCTTGCGTCTTCCCATAAGGCGTCTGATGG
>CAJNDT010006010.1:305649-438623 GCA_905221615.1 Symbiodinium sp. CCMP2592
GACTGACTGATCAGAATGAGTCAGCAGAATACCGACGGGGTCGATGTACAAGAAGTCCACTGGTCCAGTTGGCGTTGGTCGTAGCACTGAGAATTGTTGGTGTCCCGTCACCATTGGAATCACCTCGCACAGGACGTTCAGGCAACAAAAGTGCATATCCTTCACATCTTCATCCCTTTCGCTCTTCAAGTAAGTAGTAGGGTTGAAGTTGTCCCTGCCAATTCCCATCATGTTGGCTCCCCGTGTAAGCAAAGAAAGCATCTGGTTCGTCCGGAAGCGCTTTAAGGTGTAAGTCCCGTTGGGATCATACTGCTTGAGGTTCTCAGGCTCCTTGGCAAAGCGAATGATCTCCTCATCAGTCACATCCTTGCTCACACCCGTTTCCCTATCCACTCCCGCCAAAGATCCCCACTTTCCGAGCACATCATAGCGTTGGCCAAGTGCGAAACTTTCCCTCATCTGGAACAACGGCATAGTCGCCCACTTTGCGAATCCTGACCAAGCCTTGTAGATGGATCTGCATACCACGTATGCCATGTACGAAAGAGCGGTCATGTTCGCGTCAATGCAATGGGCATTTCGCTTTCCAGAATAGTAGGATGGCTGCATGCCGGTACGTGCAAGTTGTAGCTCAGGATCGATGTTCAAAGACTGGCCGGTAACGAAGACGGGACGACGTTCCTGTGCAATTGCTTCTGGTACTGCGTCATCAAAGTCCTCTCCTGGCTCTATGTCCATTTCTTCATCAGGTTCCTGTTCTGGATCTTCCTCCGCGATGACAGATGGTTCTGGGATTTCCTCAGGTTCCGCAACGGTCTCTACCTCCATGGCTTCCTGCTCCTCTTCGGGCGCCTCAGGCACTGCTGCTGCTGCGGCTTCCATTGTCTGAGCGATGAAGTCACTGGGGATCTCCGTGGGAGTCTCCCGTTGTGGAGAACCTTGGTAATATCCGCTCGAAACGAACTGTGACCAGCAAGACGTGCATCGGGAGAAACATGCTGGAACGATGTTGTAGCATGCCGGGCATACCCTCATTCTCCGTCCATCCTCGTCTCTGCGTAGGGCTTCGGGTCGCCAATTCTTGATGACAAACTTGATTCCTTTGTCCATGTAGTGATGCCGAACCGTGTTCTCCCTGTGGGACTCCAGGACAGTCGTGAGGTCTCGAATGATCTGCTCCTTGCTTGTGTCGTGCGGTCCAGGAGGCATCTCGCAAAGCAATTCCATGATCTTGCTTGGCGTTCGGTATCTCTCGAACTCAGGAAGCAACGGTGATGCATTGTAGTCCAACACCAACTCTTTCTCCAACCGTTCATCGTAGATCTTTTCCACCAGCGCGAAAGAGTGTGTATCTCGAGGATCCGGGACGCAAAACCATACCTCCTTGACGAAATGGAAAGGTATCGTTCGGCCAACGATCATGATGCCGCTGTCTGTGATACGTCCATCTTCTCGTGCAAGGTCCTGCGATGGGACATGAAGGACCGCCAGTGGCATGTGCTTGGCGTCTCGTCCATGTACTCGCATCTTGGTCGTTGCGTTCCGGTGATCGAACGGCGCAAACACCCCCCCAATAGCTGTGGAGTCTGCCACCTTGGTTGCCTCGGAATTGGCGCCTATGGTCGAAGTCCCCGTCGGGGTCCTCCGAACCAGGCATGATGCCTTGCGTGACAATGGAATCCAAGTTGCGGCATGCCGTAGCGTGGAACGCACCTCCAAGACGTTGCAAGAGGGTCATAGATGGCGATATTGCGAACCTGTTCTTGTCCAACTGAAGCAAGTTGTTCTGGGGATCTGAGTGCGCAGAGTGACCACTCGTATCCCGAACTGCCCATGGCTTCACCCAGCCGTTGCACATGTTCAGGTACCTCTGGCCGTGCCGGCAATGATCATTGTTCTGGATCTCCGTGATCTGGTCCTGAACCGATACCAACCTGTTCGAACCTGCTGATCCAAGAACTTCCGTGCCGGGGTCCTTCACTCTCACACCCAGGAACTGCAACCGAATCTTGGCCTTGTTGCGTTTCGTGGCTGCAATCATGTTCCCTTGGAACAATAGCTGAAGTCTTTCATTGTACACTCTCTTCTTCTGTTGCTCATCGTTCCTTGAGACCGCTTCGGTGATGCGTCTGCTTTCATGGGTCCATAGTGGCTCATGCCTCACCAAGTCTTCGATCATCACCCACCCTCCTTCATCACATTTGATGACACTGTTGAATGCCACCTGGCACCTGTTGTCAAGCCATTCCGAGCCTGGGCGCCTGGCGATTCTGTGACGCAGGTCAGATTGAATGCATGATAGCGCCCAATCCGCGTTCCTTCTGCGATGATGGGTGATGTTGCGAAGGACAACTTCATTCACGATGTCCCATCGATTGTGGATGAAGCTTGCACCCTTGGTTGGGATCAGGTCGAGAATCCCGCACCGGATTGGCCTTCCGCCGCCGATGGATTCATAGCCCGCATTGGTGTAGCTATGAGTGTTTTCATCGTAAGCAAAGCTAGGACGGTCTCCTCGTTGAGGTAGGCGTCGGTCGCGATGGTCCGAAAGCTGCTCAATGATGTCCACCACTCGCTGGCTATTCTCTGGTCCCGATTCCTGCAGTGGTACGCCACAAGCATCATTTAGGCCACGACGATTCTCCACATCCGTGCAGAGATTGTGTTTGTTCTCATAACGGATCAAGACCACATCACCCCGTACGGCTTCGCCTCCGCGTCGCGGTCGGGCTTTGGCCTTGGGTCGTCGGGCCGAGGATGCAACACTCACATGATCTGTGGTGTCAACGTCCATTGGCTCAGCCTCTTGTGTAGGTACTCGACGTGGATATCGAAGAAGACTTTCCTTGATAATCTGGACGCCTCGAAGTACCAGATCCCGGGTTGCAGCATTTTCTGTGCAATTGGACAGAGTGTGTAGATCACTGCCACAAGCGACACAGAAAGTGATGCGGTCGCTTCCGACTGACATTTCGCCCTGAGCGAGTACGCCCACATAGTCCTGAAGCTGCGCGACAAATCCTTCACGAATTGCATGCCTGGGACCAGGGCCTTCTGCACCTTGTTCTTCTTCGGGTTGCGCATCCACATCTACATCCTGTGCAGGTATTGGTGGAGCAACTGAGAACCCTGGATCGTCCGTGACGTTGTCAGCGGCCTGTGTCTCTTCGGTTCTCGCAATCTCTACAGGGTAGATATCACCATCGACGATCACTGTGAAATCAATCACGAGGTCAGCGGACATGTTGTTGACGATCTCAGCGACTGCTTCATTCTTCTTGGGCGGTGTCCTTTTGCGCGGGGAGTCAACCGTGATCATCTCGATAGCTTCGGCCGACGCGTAGCGGAAGAATGATCTTTCGATTCCCCTCGCGCACGCATTTGCTCCCTCAAGGCCACCCCAATTCGGAAAATGACTTGGGTGTCTCATTGCAATTGTAAGAAGCCCGAGCGCCAGCTCCACTGTGTCACCCAGGCGCTCTTCCTTGGGCAAGACTGACCCTCTGTAGCATTCTTGGCGCTCTTCCGGAGTCAAAAGCATCCTCATGAAACCAGCATAAGCGCAGTTCCCGGCGTCGTAGTAGCAGATGTAGCATGTCTTGCCTTCGGAGTCGTACCCTCTGTCCCACGCCAACTGTTTTGCCTTTCCCCATGCCGCGTACTCGATGGCCTGACTGGCTGTGATTCGGAGACCACCGTAGTGAGAAACCGTCTTGCCGATGTCTTCATAGACCATCTCTGCACACACTTTGAGGAACTCCTTGATGTCCACGCGAGGATCCACGAATTGAAGCCTCAGGTCATAAAGGTGCTTTGCGCAAGCCAAGGTGTACTTCTCGGACGTGATCAAGTCATTGAAGGAGCCGATTTGATGCTGCATCTTCAAGGCTGAAGTATGCGCGCACCCAATACAGTGTCCAGGATACCCGTTTCCGGTCGGCTTGAAGAAGGCTTGTGCGTAGCACTCAGCCAACTTCATTGCTTCACATCCAGGGCAATAGAACGTTCTCCCTTTGACATAACCAGTGTTCAGGGTCGCATAGGTGTCGATCCTGAACCAGTAGTTCCTGTTGTCGTAGTAGGCTTCGGGAACGGTCATGGCGATGTCAAAATCCTGCCAGGTGACTGTGGACGATTCAGCGACCGTGTCACCCTGGGCACCCGACCTGATCTGTTGCTGCTGTTCCCCCGTAAACCATGTCTGCGAAATCTTGGTGGACGTCTTGACTTCACTCTTGTCCTCCCAAATCTCGACAATCGACGGGTGAGCGACTGAGTCGGTTCGGACTGTTTCGTCCCATGAGCGAACTTTCGATGCCTCAACAAAGCACGTGGATACCATCTTCTCGCAGAACAGCTGCTTCTCGTAGATAGCGAGGCCCAATTTGAACCTGACCCGATTGTCCGGTGGTGGCACCTTTTCGACTGACAGTGTATGCACGCCTGATGACGCATGTTTCGCCTGGCTATACATTCTTGACCAAAACGAAGATCCATGAATCACCACGCATGCTCGGGCCCGCAACTCCAGTTCAATGTACATTCCCAGCGCGTGGAAACCGTTGAACAGAGAAGCTTTGTGCTGAAGTTAATTGCTAGCTGCTCCAACGAACCGTAAGTCGTGATTGATGTTGACAATTGGAGGGCGCGTGGTACGCTTCCCTGCCGCAATGATAGGGTCAACGTACGTGACCTTGAGCTGCCGCTGCAAGTCAGCACGAATTGCTGCTCCGTCTCCGACCTCACTCATCGGAAATGATATGTTCTCGATGAGGATCGCCTGGAGAGACAAATGGTAATGCAACGTGACGGTTGCAAGCTGCTCTTCAGTCAAGCCATCCAATGTCGCATTCACAGATTCCAACGATCCCTTTGTGACTTGGAAGTTGTAGTTGGCACCTGCGGTGATCGACGGGCTCACAATGTAGATCTCACTCCATCCCTGCATGACGAGATTTTCTCTCACTGTATGCGATGATCCTCTGGTCCTTGCGACCATGTCAAAGTCTTGGACGAGGATTGTGCATTGAGAGCGCATAGTCGCGGCATCAGGCTTGCCGCCCATACCCAAACTATTGCGAAATCCGTTCAGCGTGTTCATGGTGTTGATCCTTGCTTCTGCCGGAATTTCATCGTTGTCGACAAGATCGCTGTCTGCCTCGATCATCACAGCCGAGGTAAGCATTGGAGGAGAAGGAAGATGCACGCACGACACCAATGCCAATGCATGGTACAGCCGCAAATACATCCGTAACCACATCTTCGTGCTCAGCTTCACGTAGACCTTCAGGTTGAGACCCTTGTCGTCACTTTGAGAGACGGAACGAATCCTTGCCAAGTAGGTCACCAGTCTTCTGACGTAATGCTGAATCGGTGTGTTCCCCACGTCGTGGTTGGCCACGAACTTTGGCGTCTCATCAATGGTAGGTGGGTACTCGTCTTGATCACGGGTCGTCGCCAGCAAGCTCGAGCGACAGCCCTTTTCATCGATGTTGACATAATGGTACCAACTTTCCTGAGCGCCAGCGGGTGTTGGAGCTTCCTCCCATGTCGGTTGCGATGGTTCTTCTTCCGGTTGCGAAGTCGGTGGTTGTGGAGGAGGTGCCGCAGAAGATGATGACGCCGATGCCGTTGCCTCGTCCGTCCTTGCCCTCTTTGGTCCGTGGCTAGGGGTGGCTCGAGGCTCAGCAGCGGATCCTTGCGATTGTCCCGGCGTTCTTCCATGCTCAGGGTGCACGATTCCTTCCGGTTCGAGGTTGCTTGCCGTAGGCATCGCACCTCTCCCCGTTGAGTATACCCAGCTAGGATGCCGTTGAAGATTGGGCGGAAATAGGCCATCATCTTGCATAAGCGGACTTGGTGCCCCCATCTGTTGGAATTCTGCTTCCCATATGCTCACCGTGGCGCGTTTGGTAGAGCAGTCAACCACATACCCAGATTCAACTCCGCACTGATTCCAGGTGTAGCTACGGAACGCATCCGGCAATTGGAAGCCGTTCCTGTCCTGATCTGCACATACAGCATCCAGATGGTGCTTGAGGAAAGAATACGTGGTGTAGTCGGAATCAGGGAGCACATCGTTGGACCATCTGTAATGCGGGTGTCCAGTATCTGGATCAACCCATGATACGTAGGAATGAAGCACGTGGAGACAGACACTGAACGCCTGGAGCGAATTCATCGCAAAGGCGAGCGGATGTCCCATGCCTTGAGGCATTGTGCGCATCATCAGAGCCAGCTGGTGAACGTTGAGTGGCGTAGCGCCATCGTTGTTCGCTGCACATTCTTGGTTGTAGGTCCGTAGTCCATACCCAGTGTGTTTTGCGAACATGTACATCAGCTTGCACACCCTACATAACGTAGGCTCCGCCAACAGGTCTGATTGGTCAGGTGCTCTACCCGACATAGGCAACTTGTGGTAGTAATCCTGATTCACCGTATACCATTGTTGAATTCTCGTGTCTGTCACAGTCTGGTAGGGCGTCTCCACGGAGTTGATGAGAACGGCGAGGTTGTAGTACCCGTCCGCACTGACGATGTTTCTTGTTGCAGTGTTCAAGTCGAACCGAACTTGTTTTCGTTCTTGTTCCAGTTCAACTACAGCCAATTTTGCATCATCGCGGATCACTTCCTCATCCACCATAAACCTGGTGATGGCATTGAACTTCCCCTCGTAGTCAGCAACAATGTGTTTGAGACCTCCACCAAACTTGATGACCATGGCGAGTATCTCCCCATAGGGTTTGTCCATGTACTCCTCAGGGGCAGCAACTAAGCAAGCTTTGAGGATTTCTCGGACTCGAATGGAAAGATCCCCTCCTGGCGACAGATTTGCACACGTGAACAGCAAGACCAACGGAGGTGCTTTGAACGCTGCCCATGTGCGAATGAGATCATTGTCGACCACTTTGTCTTTCGTAATCTTCGGCGGGAGCGAAACGCTCTGCGACGACTCCCCAGAATACATCTCCAGGAACTTGTGGAACTTCAGAAACGTTCGCATCATCCCACCAGACGGGAAAACTTCTTCGTGGTCCACTCCTTCGAAGGCCAGCTCGTAGGCATTGTAGCTTTCAGCCATGGCTCGGGTTTCGGTCCTTCCTCCGTCGGAGGGAAGTCCCTACACCCTACTTGACTTCACGGTTCCGGGTTCTCCGTAAGAGGCACCCTTCCCCGATCCGTCTGGTCAGACCTTAGTTGTTCCTTAGTTGGGGCTGTCTAATAGCCCCTTCATCAGCGTCTACACACTGATGTTGCTGCCATGCAATGTCCTCAGACTCATATGCAACATGACTGACACTGACATGAGCTCGAACAAGGCTGCGAACATTCCTCGCAATTGACCGCCATGAGACATCAATGCGCTGCGACAAACTGCTCTTCGAATCATGGTCCAAGCAATCATCCGGTCTCATCCCCAAACGATCCGCTTCAGGCATGTTAGAGAACATGACCCTGCGTCCACCACCATCGCCATCAGCACCAACATGATCATCAACCTTAACCTTCGTCACCTTGCCACTTGAAACAAGAGCATGCAACTCTGGCCAAGACCAACATGAACATGAAGAAGGCATGTCAAGCGAAAAATAGACGTCGAAAAATTCCGCACACTTCTTCAGCAGGCGTTTGAGAGATTTCAAGACACTTCTGAAAACCTTGTACTTCCCACCAGAACGTTTTTCACCCCCCACGCAAGCCCCTTCACTACTTCCAGGGCCAGCACCTGATCGCAAAAGCGATGCCACGAATAGCACAGGTGTGCGCAGGTCGTTCCGGCACGCATCCTTCATCGTCCCGATAAGGTTGTCCTCATCTGCTTTGGAGCTGATCAGCTCCTTGCAAGTTATGCGAGAGCAACCCTTAGTGGACTTAGGCACGGCGTAGCCATTCCCCAAGCCACAGAGGTCAACAATCATGCGGTCTGGCTTTCGTCCACCAGCCTTCGACGGCATGGCTACCAATCTCCCATCGCCAGTTGCCTGAAGTTTCAAGGCTTTAAGCAATCTTCTGGAGATTTGGCTAGTCAACTCGCATTTATCAGATCGATCCTTAGCGTCCGAATCAGTCATGTGCAAATGTTTGGACGAGCACACATCAGACGACTTAGGATGCAGCGCGACGTTTGCGGCAATGTACTCCCATTCATCCTTGCAGTAGCCGAGCTCAACGGCGGTTCCAGGAGATACGGGATCCCGAAAGATATAACGTTGCCCGTGAGTGCATCCTTGGATCTTGATGCTCTTCCACATGGCATCTTCCTGAAGTCCCTTATACTGCTTGGTTTCCTGGACGGGTACTCGAGGAGGTACTTCGATGATGATTTGGAACCCCCATGATGCCGCTCTGCGCGCAATTCTTTGGACGACCTCCCCCCATGGGTAGTCTGTCCGCAATTTGGCCCTTTCAGGGTTGTCAGCGATTTTCCGACTCAGCCACGAATTCTTGCCCAACACCCCTGCACCAATGAAGATTACGGAGTTAGGGTTGTCTTTCCTTGCTTCCACCACATCAAAGATGTAGGCGCACATGGCGTCGTCGACCTCTCGCCCCATACTCAGAACATTTACTTGCAGCCCAGGGTCGTAGTGGGAATCGGGAGCATGCTGGGCGATGCAATCCTTGCCTGGAGCATACTCATTCCACCAGTTCTCCTCATCGACTCCTATCAATGTCCATACCGTCACTGCCTTTGGAGCATCTTTGATAGTGATACGGTACTTCCACCGGCTGTAAGGATTCTTGTAAGCATGGACCAACCTTCCATCGTGGTCGAGGAATTGGATCACCAGACCCTCCTTGGTCTTGTTTTCGGCGAAATTGACCACGTGAGGCACAATTGCTCCATCATATCCTTGATATTCCCTTTTCTGTTCCGCCGCATCATGCCATACATCTTCGTACACCGACGACCATTGGTCATAACCAAAGTGAGAGGCTTGACTTTTGGACTGGCCGTTGAAACAAAATCCCTGGTGCAATGTAAAGCCCTGGTACCCCCCATGGATGGCACGCGCCAGTGTGACAACCACCGCTCGCCATTTGGCTGGCAGGGCGCGCACATAAGACTGGCCTAGAGGCGGTTCAGGAATAGGCAAAAACGGCGGCGCAAGGACGTCCGCAATGGCAGCGGGGCGCAAATGCCCCCGCACGGGATGGTACTGAAACACAGCACGCTCCACGTAGCGGTCGAACTTGCCCGGTGTGTCAAGGATAGCAGCACGATCCTCCATCTGGTGCCACTGCCCTTCACGAAGAATCCAAGTCGACCGAAGGTAACGACCAGGCGGCAACGCGGAAGGCGGCCCCCGCAACATGCGCTGGAACTTGACAACCAGGATGGGGTCCACACTGTCATGTTCTTGCAAGCCTTCCTTACTCGACAATCCAGCGCGATACAACACCTGAGGGAGGATCGGCGTCTGCGTGTAAGGAAAACAAGGCACCTCGCTCTTGAACGAGTAGTGCTGCTGACCCTTCTCATCCGTGCTTTGGGTATGAGTAGGCCGCATCAGATCCATAATCTCTTGGGAGCCGATGAGATCCGGCGTAAAGATGTTGATGAGCTGACACGCATGTGTCCAGGACACGGAATCCTTGAACGACTTGGTGTGTATGTCCGCTGACATCTTGGCAGTGACCTCATAGGCAAGAGAGACGTAACCTTCCTGAAAGATAGAATGCATCCATCCAATGCAGATACCGTGGGTACGTTCCAAGTGACGCATAGTCGGATTCTTGCCCGTGCGAATCACCCCGATCATGGTCTGGTTGTCGTCGTAGAAGACGAAGTTGGGGTCTTGCCACCCAAGCTGCTGCCACAATGTGATAGCAGGCAATCCAAGACGTGACATAGCAAAGTCGGCCGCGACAATCTCGGCCTCAGGTGTGGAATGACTCAAGCATCCCTGCCTTTTGCTAAGTCCCGCCAAGGGAAATCTTGTATGAGAACCTTGAATGTGCAAGTGAGCACCGGAGGTAGATTTCAAACTTTCTCCACAACCTGCATAGTCCGCATCTGCAAACAGCCCGATGGACGAGTCCTCCAAGGAGTTCCCGACCCATCCAATCATCATGTGATGTTTGGACTGGTGCCATAGGCCATGAGATGATGAAGAAGAGCATCCTCCTTCTTGGTCCATTTCGTGATCTTGCGTGCGAGATTGTTGATACTGCGCAGAAGATCAAAGCGGCAAATGCGCGCGGCATAAAGCAATTTCATGAGAATGCTGGCTGCCTGCGGAGCAAGTGCACCGCGATTAGCCTCGTTGATTTCCTCTTCCTCGGGCGCCTTGGGAATAGGTGGAGGCGGAACGAGCCGACCATCCTTATCAACAGGCATGGTGTGTCCACACCACGTGCATCGATGGCTTTTACCTGACTGTGCCGGAGCGCGAGCTGGGTGATTCTTAGTCTCCTCAGCCGGACTCGGCGATGGTACCGTCTTGAATTTTGTCGGATCGAACCCAGTCACGTCGCAGTACTTCTTGACTGTCATGTCCAGGTACGTCTCCATGTCGTAGGTAACGGTCTGCACCTTCGTTTTGTCATGCAACGTTGCCTCGCCCTTGGAGATGCGACAACCCAGATACAAGCCCAGCGGCGTTTCTTCTTCCAATCGAAGTTCTTGGCGCAGCATGTCCCAACCCTTGGGTAGATTCTCTTTGGGTCCTGCCATCTTGAGATCATCCACGTAGATGACAAGTAAGAGCTTCATTTGCGGGTGAAAATACAATGATGGCCATTCATCGCCAATCGGCTTGAATCCTACTTTCTGTACCGCGGTGTGGCAATGTTGTTCCCACATGGTTCCTGCGTCGGGATGTCCATATAGAGCTTTGATCAGGCGGCATACCGGCCTACGGAATTTGTGCCGTTTCGCAGATGGATGCCAGGCTTCATCAGGCAGTTCAACCCAACATGGAGTGCCCGATAGTCTCGCCTGAATGTATGCTTGGATAGCATCCGCCATCTGGACATCGTTGCCAGGAAGGCATCCGTAGTAATCTGCCCACCGTGAGGCGTCAAACGTAGCCGGGGAATTCCCCAAATC
Organism: Symbiodinium sp. CCMP2592; assembly: GCA_905221615.1. Taxonomy (NCBI): domain Eukaryota; class Dinophyceae; order Suessiales; family Symbiodiniaceae; genus Symbiodinium; species Symbiodinium sp. CCMP2592. The sequence continues at coordinate 316,703 of CAJNDT010006010.1, forward strand.
CTGAAACAATGCGGCTTCCATATTCTGGTCTTTGACCTGATCACCGAGTAGTACACCTCGCCCCTTGAACTTCCTGGCAGGATCGTCCTCTTTGAGCTGATAGTTCTTCTCGTATATCAGTCCATGTACTCGCGCCATGTGTACTTTCTCACCTTTCTTCTTTGCCTCAGCGACGACGTCGTCATATTCACGCGTAGTTGAGAAGTCAAACACCTCTTGGTCCCACAATCCCTTCCATTCTTTCATGAAAGCTTCCATGGCCTTGGGATTGTTGATCATCTCCTTGCGTGTGACGGGTCGAGTGACCATGGCATTGAAGCACGATCCTCCTGCATGATTCTTTTCCCGATGTACGTTTCTGTGAGAAGTCGTACACGGCATAGAAGGAATCCAGTTATCATCCATGACCATATGCGCCGGAACGGCCGGCACGACATCTGCCAAGAATTGTTCCTGTGTATATTGATCCACATAGGACTGTGCCCATGACCAACCATCGTCGTCATCAATGGACACGTTGAGTTGCAGATCAATTTCTTCACATTGGACAATCTTGGGAAAGATCATGTTGTCCAAAATCTTGGTAACTATCTTCTTTCCTATCACAGCCTTCTTCCGGTCTTTCTTGGCAACTCGAGCTTTGTCTCGCTTTTCTTTCTTGGATGCTGCCTTCTTCTCCGCTTCGCTCATCTTCTTCCATGCTTCCGGAGAATAAGAATGGATAGGTCGCCGTGTAGGAAGAGTTCGTCGACCGTCACTTCGGATCTTATACGGAACTCCCCTTTTGTCGATCTTGCAGGCTTCACCGTCATCGGTGAGATATACAATGCCGTCCCCTTTCTTCCCCGTACTCCCATGTTCAATCTCCTCGGGAGCCAACTTCTTTTCTTTCAAGATCTTGATAATCTCTCCAGGTTCTTCGATGTCTCCTTCGGGGATGAGTCTACCGGTTGGACCGACTTCGCGAGGCGATCGTCGATCTTTCCCAGTGACCTTTGGTTCAGAAGGAGGCGGTGCTGCACGTAGACCCAGCTCTTCGTCTAGTTCTTCGAGTCTTTTGTCTCCTATGGCATCAATAGCTTCATGTTCTGCTGACTTGAAGACTTCGCCGGACGGCTCCGTCTCTATGTCAGATGGATCTATGTCCTGTAAGTCAGGATCTTCTCCGGGATCCTGTGGAGGAAGAAGTCCATTTTGATCATCATCATCCCCGTCGCCACCATTTCCTCCGGGCGGACCGTCATCACCGTCATCGACGTCTTTTATCTCCTTGCCAGCGAGGTCAACGTTGTCCCTGAGTCCCTCAATTGTTGAATTCATCCTTTCGTACTCGGCTTTCAGGGGAAACGTTATCTCCTCTGGGAAGTAGATAACTTCTGTCTCGTACGGTCTCATCAACTTCCTGGGAACAGATGCGTCCATCGACAAGTTCGCATTGGCAAATTCCTTCATATCCCAAACGCGATACTTCTTGGACCATCCTTGACCCGCAGTGATGATGTATCCGGCAAAAATGCCTGGGATCCCCTTTGGATCGAATTTGTTGCCATATGTCTTCGGCCTTGTGTCCGTCGGCTTGAAGAAGACTTTGTCCCCAAAGGGTATGGCTTTTCCCTCGAAGTCCTTTCCAGTCATTCGCTTCCATGCTGAATCACCATCGCCCTCCACGTCTTCAACGTTGAGGTTCTGCATCACGCAATTAAGCGCAAAGGACCAGTATTGAGCGGGCAATCAGGCGTGTAGCATGGATGCTGCGACTGTGTTGATCACTTCTTGATTTGATCGTTCAGCGAGTGAATTGTTACTGGGTTTCCCTGGAAGGGAATGATCTATCACGATCTTCAACTGCGCCATAGCTGAATCGAACTCTGGTGCTTCATCACTATACGCCATATGAATCTTGCGTCTTCCCATAAGGCGTCGGATGGCCATGACGACTTCGTCAGTGCTCCTTGAAGCCGTGGGAATCGCTGCGATCATTTTGGTGGCGATGTCCCTGATGACTAGAACTTCACGTGCTCCGTCATCGAGTCCGATGCCTGCTTCGGCAGCCTTGCGCATGTCAAGGAAGTCGAACGTCACAAGATCTCCCCAGTGTTTGATCACACGTTGAAATGCACCTCGTTGTGTTCGCAAGTGCTTCATCTTCGCGCGTATGCACGATTCGCAATATGGATTGCGGTAGCGATGAGTACACAGATGTGCCAACGTCTTAGCTTCGGCTTTCAGTGTTCCGACTCTGGCCTTACGGCTCGGCGCACCGTCGCCTTCTACATCAATGATCACCTCATCGTCACCATCCAATGGAATTTCACCCACTCCTTTTCCTTCGTCGTCGTCCGGAGGGCGTCCGGCCTCGGACTCTGGTACTTCTTCTATAGGAGGTTCTTGGGGTTCAGGATCAGGATGTCGTTCGTGATCATCACCTTCTTCTTCTGCTTCAATCTCGCTCGGTGCAGCTTCAGCGGCAGCTGCGACGCTGACGTCAACATTGCCCGCTGTCAACGCACCCTTGAAGATTTCGGTGATCGCTTTGGCCTCCGGATCATCATGAACCAATGACTTGGAACTCCCGGCACCAACGTACGGGATGTCACCGTTCACGAACAGAGATATTCTCTTGCCCTGCGGGTTGATCATGAATGGTTCCCTTCCGGGAGGCCACACAAACCCGTAGTTGAAGTTCATACATCTCTTGCCTATGTAAAGCACCGACGGCGTGTCGTCCAACACATAAGCGTTGATCGGTTCCTCGAACGACTCAGTCTGGAAATTCGACACGAGATCGGTATCGGTGATTCCATTGGCTGTCTGAACTGATATGGGCTCTGGAGTCACGAGTGTTTCGAGACTGTGCTTCTCGATCTTCTTCTGAGATATGAGGTCATGACCACACCCAGTGTCCATGAGAAACTTGATCTTCTTCTTGAGGACGACTGGTTGAACCATGCATTTGAATAAGCCTTGATTGATGATCCGTTTGCTGTGTGCAGCATCGAGTTCGCGCTCAACGATGGAATCTTCACCGTCGTAGAACGAAACTTCTTCCACTCGAGACGTTCCTGGGATTCGTACGAATGAAACTCGATCTCCGCATTGATCATCATCGTCGGCAACCATGTCTCTCATGATCTGTGCCCTCAATCTCGCTTTGTGCTTGGCGAATTCCAAGCTCACGGCGCGGTCCTCATCATTGATAAACGCTTCCATGTCGACGTACTTCACCTTCCGCTCCTTGTCTTTCTTCGATCTTCTAGGACACGAAGAAATGAACTTCACGTCGTTGGCAAATGTCACATTGCGCTTTATCACTTTTCGGGTCGACGTAGTCGTTCCCGAGGATTCGTCATCTGTTGAACAATCCGAATCAGCGTCGCTGTCAACGTATGGACAATCTGACTCCTCCTCATCTTGTCTTGAAGATCGCTTCCATATAGCCGGAGCTGATGGATTCCACCTTCGACACAATCTGATGGCGGGTGCCGCAGGGAGTGCCTTGGCCTTGGCATTCGGCTTCGCTGGAGCTGCCTTCGCTTCGGATTTAGCTTTAGCTTTTGCCTTTGGTTCCGGAGCTGTGGTAGCTGCTGCCTCATGCTTGAAAGGACAATTCTCTCTTGAGCACGAGCCTGTGTTCTTGAACGAGTAGCATATCCTGTTTCCTCCTCCTCCAGATGGACGTGGAGTTCTCGTCCTCGGCGTGAAGGGTCGCTCTGGAGTCTTCTTCGAGTGACTGAATGGACACTTGTCGCCATTTCGACACCCTGCATCTGTGAAATGGAACTTGCAGCGGATTTGCTTCTTGCTTTTGTCACCTCTGTTGTCCGCTGACTCACTCCTCGTCTTCTTCTAGGGCTTTGGCTTGGTCTTCGCATGACTCTTCGCTTTGCTTTGAGGTAGTACAGGTGTTGCTTTATCCGGCTTGGTCGGCGAAGCTTTGACCTTTGCGGATGGAGCTGCGTTAGGCGTTGGTTTCTCAGGTACCTTGGCCGGTGCAGCAAGCAAATCCTTGCCCTCAAGCATCTGGCGCAAGCCGATTTGGGTCTGAGTGAGATTTGACTGTTCTCGTCTCCGCATGATAGTACGGTCAATGATCTTCATCAGGTTGTCGTACGATCGGTCTTCATGATTGTAGGGCAAGTGTTCGTAGTGCATGCCCAACTCCATCTTCATTGCGGGCGAGTCCTTGATCTTGCTGTACAAACAATCACGGAGAGCTGTTTTGGATGGTATGTCTTCTGGCCTCATCCGTCCCAGAACTTCCAACCACGTCTGCTTGAACGTATGAAGCTTGTTGTCGCCTTTGTACTGGAGCTTCACCAAATACTCAAGAGTGATGATCATGTCAAGACGATCATGCGTTCGAAAACTTTCATACATCATCGCAATGACTTGTCGTCCTTTGATGATCTTCACGTCAGGCCTGCTGATGTACTCGTTAGCCTTCCGGTTCACCTCAAGGTACAGGTCAGCTGATTTGTCACCACCGGCACGTAGCATTGCGACCATGGCGATCCCCAATTTGAAGTCTATGCTCTTGAACTTCTTGTGTCCTGAATCATTCAATGCTTCGACATCAGGGAATGGGTTGAACGCTGGTGCCAGCCATAACATCCAGTCCTCATGATGTGGGTCGGCTGATGCCCCTAAGACATTGGCCGTGCACACGGATCGCCAGTTGTTGATATGAGTGAGAGTAGGCCATGGAGGAACGGTCACTTTGTCGGCTTCCCTCCTGGAAATTCTCACCTCTGTGACTTCAGGATCCGCGTCTCCATCAGTATCACGCGCATGCGAGCCAGGATCCGATTCAGGTTTGCCTCCACCGCTTTTCTTCTTATCATCATCATCGTCAGGCGGGTCAGGAGGGTCATACCCCGTGCCGGTTCCTTCATCGTGCTCTCCATCTTCGTTCTCGTCGCCAGCCTCGTCACCGTCATCGTCTCCATTATCCTCCTGTATCGTTTCAGCGAATAACTTCCATTCATCACGATCAGCTCTGAGACGTTGTTCGGCTTTCTGGGCCTTGAGTACTTCGCTTCGCAGATCGGCAATCTTCTCCTCGTACCGTTCCGCGACCTCTTTCTCGATCTGACGTCTTCTTGCTTCATGAATGGAATCGTCATAGGCAATAGGGGGACCGATGAGGTCGTTGCCCTTCGTAGATGCGGTGATACCGTCGACACCAACAGGTCTTGAGGAGCTGGCAGATGCTGTGGACTTCGATCCCAACATCCCGCGATCCTCCAAGAGTTCGCGTAGCTGTCGATCCCGCACGGCTGCCGCATCACTTTTCCCATGAAATCCGCTTGGTATGCCGAACAAAGTGGCTGCACTAGGCGTGGAACGCGCAAGTGCTGGGCTGCTAATACCTGGCACGTAGTGCTCGGGCATTGCATCCGCCACGATTGGCATTGAATTGCGGCCAGTGAAGAAGTTTCCACCGGTAAATGGAATTCCATCCATCACAAGGTTCTTGTCCTTGTCCTATTCCGAGAATGCGAACTTCTCTTTGGCGACTGGACTAACTTGACTTGGGGACCGTATTTCAGGGGATCGTACCTCACCTCCTACGGAAAATGCAGGCACTACTTCCTTTCCTACGTGCTCCCAGCCAGACTCAGTAGTCCTCGAAGACATGGGCATGCTCGAAGGTCGCGTCGCTCCTCCTTGATTGGAGTTTCGCGCTGCCTCCAATTCGCTGCGTGTCCTCGCTTGAAGGTCTTCTTGTGCTTTGAGCGTTTTCCTGAGTTCACTCAGCTCGTCGTGCAAGGTAGGCAATGATCGCCTTGCATGATCTTCATTCTGATGAAGTCGGTCCTCTGCTTCTTGCATCCTCTTCACAGCCATTTTGCGGTACTCTTCCTCTTCACCGAGACGTTCGCGAAGCCGAAAACGTTCTTGATCAATGGCTGCGCTGTTCCCAGCTAGCCCTTGGATCTCGTTCACAGCCCGCAACTCCTGGTTCTTGACCAAGTGGAATCGTTCCTGCATTGCTTGTAAGGCTTGTTCCGAACTTGCTGTGTTTGACCGGAGGACCAAGTTCTCTCTGGCATGTTCATGAAGTTCATGAGTCAGACGCTCATCCTCACGTGCCATAAGCTCACCATCGCCTTGCGCTCTTGCCTCCAACTGCACAAAGTTAGTGGCTGCTTCCGTGCGGAACACGTGTAGCTGTTGAGCTAACTCCTCGGCAACGGCATGTGCTTGACGTTGTTGAGCAGAGTTCTGTTCATCCATGCGAAACAAAGCTGTTTCATAGTCTCGCTTCATCTCCTGCTTGACATTGTTGATGTGCCTCATGGCTAAGCATGCATGGTCACGTTGTCGTTCCAATTCTTCAATGCGAATTCCAGATCCTTCATCTTCTTGTTGCATCTCCTTGATCTTGTCCATCAGGGTCTGGACGATTCCTTCGTATTCTTGCACCTGACTGCGATAGTACATCTGCTGTGCAAGGTTCGATGCTTCGCACTGTTGCGAAATCGTCAGTTCCTGGTAGGCATTCGGACCGTCAGCTATTGCAGGCGTGGCCACGGATGACGCATCACCACGTGCAGGAATCGTATCCAGAGTCATGTCCAGATCGTCAGTATCGCGTGGTTGATTGGTAACCATCCGATTCCAAGTCATGGACTTGTCACGCCCACGAGTAGCCGAAGTCCTCGATCGTGCTGAAGAGCTTCTCGCAGATGAAGGTCTTGACTTCTTCTCCAAGGTCTTGACTCCTTTGTCCTTAGCCCTGGACGTAGTCCGAGGTGCCTGAAAACCAGACGCTTCGGCCCGTCGTTCTGAAGCCTTGCCCGTCCTCGAACCTGTGGATGTCGGACGTGAAGGCGTAGATGCTCTTGGTAGACTCTTTGCTTTCCCCTTGGGAACTGCCTTTGCAATGGCAAGCGCAGAAGATTGACCTTTGTCATCTTCGGTGGAGCTATCAACGGATTGCACCACTGTGTCGTCAGCTGTTGACTCACCAACGGCTGGCGCTGCCACATCGGCACCGAAAGTCATTGTCGTATCTTGGCTTGATCCTGAGTTCATTGCGGTCGTAGTAGATCAAGTAGTCGTTGCTGTAGAAAGGCAGAGCCGCGTACGGCTGATAACCTGCGTGGGGGATTGATCTCGACTTGGTTGCTGCTCTCCCCACCAGAGCTGTAATGAAAGTAGGTGTGGCTGGCTAGCACTCTCCACAGACTGGACCCTGTCTCTCCCTCTTACTTCCACACGTGCAATCCTATGCAGGCAGAACCGGCGGCCGTTCCTTTTGCACTCACTGCCGGCGGCGGTTCGTCTGTGCAACGGAATAGCTCTGATTGCTCAGGATAGAAGACACATATAGCACTTAGCTATGGGCATTGACTTGAGCCAAACGTTGCGTTGGCGGTCACATAGAAAGGTAAAGATGAGGGATGCGTAGCATGCCCCCTAGAGTCGAGGGACGCGTAGCGTGCCCCCTTCTCGTGCACTTTACACGGTCTTGCTCACAGCTCTTATAGTGACACCTTAGAACTTGACAAGGCATCGCAGTCCGTTCGCAACAACAACAACAACTACTACTACTACTACTACTACGACTACTACGACTACTACTACTAGTACTACTAGTACTACTAGTGCTACTAGTACTACTAGTAGTAGTAGTAGTAGTAGTAGTAGTAGTAGTAGTAGTAGTAGTAGTACTAGTAGTAGTAGTAGTAGTAGTAGTAGTAGTAGTAGTAGTACTAGTACTACTACTACTACTACTACTACTACTACTACTACTACTACTACTCCTACTACTACTATTACTACTACTGCCACTACTACTACTACTACTACTACTAGTACTGGTACTACGAGTACGAGAACTACTACGACTACTACTACCACTACTGCTACTACTACCACTACTACTCCACTATTACCACTACTACTACAACAACTACTATTACTACTACTACTACTGCTACTGCTACTGCTACTACTACTACTACTACTACCTCTTCTGGAGAGCAGGTTGCTGTGGGGCCTGGGTTTTTGCAGACCCACCTTTTGTATCATATTTACATTCTAACAACTTCAAGCACTTAAAGGTTACACGCAGCATTACACCACAAAGTCCCGTCTTCTATTCCTGGGTTTAAAGTATTCAAGGTCAGGTTTAGCCTGTGTACATGTAGTATTGTATAGTCAGACGTCAACGGGTTCGACAGCGCGGCATTGATTGGCTACGTATTCTCAAAGTTTTCCCACAACAACTGTCACAGGCAGGAATCACCGTAAATACCGTGTATTCTGTATTTCATCAAGCCAAGTCTTGGGATAGGCCACATAGACTCGACATGTTGGACACGGAGCGGCATGCCTTTATTATCCTTGCAAGACTCTTCATCCGATCAAGCCACTCCACCCAGCACCTGAACCAACGCATCATCTGCTTTGGCATGCAGTGTTCGGTTGTTGGAGAACCGGTACGTATTGAATTACTGTGCTTATTTGGCAAAGTGCACAGGAATCGAAATAAATGTTTAGGTCAGTGCTTGAAATGTGTTTTTGCATGTCAACAAATAATATGAGTGAGTTCAATGTATGCATTAGCATGTGTGACTGTCAAGGAGCCAAGGGCCAAGGAATGATGAAAAACTGCCTGTGGTTGACAATTCTGGTACTTGTCGAAGATGACTCGAATCCTGTTTATGCATGTTCATGTCCTGCTGCCTGCTATAGGTACCTTCGCTTTGGGTATCCACAGTCTACAATCCAAAATAGCGAGCATCTGGATCAATATGAACTCTGAATCCGGACATCTGGTTTTATGGGCCGCTGCCGCTGAAGCCTCGCTCGGGGAAGCTTTACGAAACCTTGTGGTCCAGGCCTTTGCGTGATCTTGCATGGCCTTCATGTCCACAAGTATCTGTATCAGAATTTTTTTGGTTTGATATCCAATCAATCCCTTCGTATACCTCCGGTCCTCTAAAGTTGTACAGGTGGCAAAGATTGGACCTCTGAGCTATGTAGCAACAGCACTTGTGTTTACACGTGAAGACAGGCATACATATATATATATATATATATGCACAATATTCCACACAAGCAAACCCTGTGTTTATGGACAGCTCTTTTGTTTATAAACAAGGCCAGGTGTTTATAAACAACCTACCACATAACATTGTGTTTCCCATACACAGAAACACCGTAAATACCAGTGGTCTCATAGTTTTCTAAATCAAACAAGGTCTTGGTCTAAGCCACACGAGCCGATACGTGGAAAAAGTCCAGTGAACGTATCAGTGTGTCAGTGTGCAAGATTTGCGGTGAGGTGAGGTTTGTGAACTTGTTGGTTGGAGTCTGTGGTGCGGTGATGCTGGGGTGAGGGGGAGGGGGGGGGGTCATGAACATCGAGCCAAGACTTCTCCCCCCCCCCCTCCCCCCCCTCGACCGCTTCCGCCACATCACGACATATAACGATGAATACGAGCAAACGCAAAACCAGCAACAAGTAGACAAGAAGACAAACGTTAACTATCATATAATGTACATATAAAAAAACAACGAGCAAATCCAACAAACTCAAAACGCTGAAAGCACGGTATACCGAAACGCACTGTTTATAAACAAACCCTGTGTTTATAAACAGACCGCCGGCCGGGTTTGAAACAATTCAGAGCTGATGTTGTAGTTGGAAACAAAAACATGCACGCATGCGCACCAAACGAGCGACCAACTGGCACAGAAACCCACGCACAACCATCCGAAACATACAAAAACACTAAAAATAGTGGGTTGCCAAAACGCAGGCCCCACAGCCTCCTCTTCTGTACAACTACTACTTACTACTACAACTACTACAACTACTACAACTACTACAACTACTACTACTACGACGACTACTACTACTACTACTACTACTACGACTACTACTACGACGACGACTACTACTACTACTACTACTACTCCTACTACTCCTACTACTCCTACTACTCATACTACTCCTACTACTGCTGCTGCCAAATAATACATAAAGGTCCTTGCCACATAAAAATAAGGGTTTCGGCTGGAGCGCAGGCAGGCAGGTAGAGCTCCGGTGAATCGAGGGTTCATGGCTCTGCACTGGCGTACTCATTTCTTTCCGACGATATTTGCCAACTGCTGCATCCTCATATTAGTCCAGCCGGGAGGGTCCCAAGTCCCTCCACTGACAATGTCCTCTTCTATGCCGAGCACAACCGGATTGTCAGTTAACCCGAGGGTTAAGTCTGGTGCCACAACAGACTTGGGAGCTCCGTACGGAGCGAAATCAGATGGGGTGGGCACACATAATGCCTCCGCTACCTCAATGATTCATTGGACCAGAAAAAGGGCCTTTCGAAGGGCCCGGCAGCGAGCGCTTCTGAATGGGAGCACCATGTATCGAGGCCGTCGGTTCACACCATCCATGTTTGGTGTGACTGAGGAACACAAGCAAGGCTGCCAGACTGCCGCTAAGGAGGCCGCCCAGGCTGCACGCAAGCCGGCGAAATGCAGTGAACAGGGGCCTAGAGTGACCGCCATGACGTACAACATTGGCGAGGTCACGCAAGAGGTCTATGATGTTTTCTGCAACTGGCTGCAAAGGCAGAAGGAAGCTGACATCATCGTGGTGCAAGAACTGCATCACGGCTGTGGCAAAGAAGACAACACATGGATGATAGGACGGTGGAAGGCCATAGTGAGTGCTGACCCGGGCAACCGCTACTGTGGCGTGGGAATTTTTCTGTCGCCAAGAATTGCACAGCTCATGCGGGTCTCATACTGCTCCTGGGTTCCAGGCCGGCTGCTACATGTCAAAGGGGAGTGTGATCGCCTCACGATCGATGTCGTGGCCATGTATCAGTGGGCGCGCAGTGAAGCGCACTCCCAGCTGACGGAGCAACGACGCTCACATGTCTGGACGCAATGTGGCAGGCTGCTTCAGGAACTCCCCAGGCGCAACCGTTTGGTGTTCGGGGCAGACATGAACGCTACATGCACACCGTTGATGGGGTTGATAGGCCGGGGGCTCTTGTGCTCGCGAGGCTCCACCGATTCAGAGGAGCTCATGACGTTGATCCAGGAGCATGGTCTAGTTGGGCTCAACACTTGGGGTCCCGCCAGATGCTCACATACTCACACCTTTAGTAACAACGGACATCATACCCAAATTGACTTCCTCTTCACCAGGAAACACACCGCGGATCCCGTTGCCAAGCGAGCGTGCGCTCGTGCTCTGGACCTAGTTCCGTGGAGACATGGCCCCAAGCATAGGCCGGTGGTGGGTAGCCTTAAATGGTGGATGGGTAGGTACTGGCCGGAACTTCAAGCCCAAAACAGCGCTCACCAATGCCTCTCTCCGGGAGGCCTTGCGCGGGGACTCGCCCTGCCTGGAAGTCCTGAGAAGCCGCGTAGGGGAGCTGCTTGCGAAAAGCGAAGGACGAGTAAGCCTCACAGATCTGAACCCTCAACTGCTTGCTTTATGTCAACAGGTGCTAGGTACCAAACCTGCTCCCACTCTTCTTAATCCGCCCAAACACCCAAACCCGAGAGAAGTAGTCCGTCCAAGCGTCACGGCAATGTGGCAGGCACATCTCGGCATGGCGGAGATACAGTGACTTCATGCGAAGCAGTAGGAAGCTAAAAGCACACTGTCGTCAGGCAAGAAGGCAGAAGCTGCAGCACTACATAGAACTTGCGCATCAAACTGCTGCTGCTGCACACAACCAGGGGGAACTCTACCGTATCATAAAGATCATTGCGCCCAAATCTCCCCGAGCTGCGATCAACATCCGAGCTGACACCGGACAGCTGTTGTCACAGAAGGCGCAACTTGAGACCATTCTAGGGGGTACTTCAAGCAGGCTTATAGTAGAGAGGATCAGTTTGTTTCTCCTTGTAGCGGTTTGGGGCTGGACATCCACGAGGCCAAGGTTCAGGATGCGATAGCTGCACTGCAACGTGGCAAGGCAACGCCTGCTGGTAGTCCGAGCTGTGGCAGTTGTGTCCGGAGCAGTTTGCACGTTTTTATTGCGTTGAGCTCAATGCCGCCGCGGCGGCTGGACGCAGGTACTCCGCCTCCACCACAGACTGCGAGCTCGCATTGCTTCCCAAACCCGGTAGGCCTAGTCGTAGTCCTAAAGACCTCCGCCCTCTAGGGTTACAAGATCCTGGTTCTAAGGTGTTTGCCACGGCAGTCAAAAAGCTTGCCGAGCTGCAGACTGCGGAGCTGCTGCGGGCCAAACCGCAATTCGCTTATTGCCCGCACAAGGCGATAGACGAGGCCATCGCCAGGGTCTCATCGCATTGCAGAGCAGCCCGAGAACGGATACTAGAAGGGGCCTGTAGTGTGCATGCGCTGCGCGCCGGGGCTAGGCGTAGCACGTGCCACGTGCTATGGTGCCGTCATGATATAAGCTTGGATCTGAGCCGGGCCTTCGACTGCATACCGCGATGGGCTTTGCTGGCATCCCTCCGACATGCGAAAGTGGCCGAACCTTTCTGCGAGGCTATACTTGCCGTAAATGAGCAATGTAGCTACACTGTTAAACACAATGGCTATACTGCGGAAGTACCGATGAAGAGAGGAGTTCGCCAAGGATGCACGCTTGCGCCGAGTCTATATGCTCTGTTCACCTGCTGGGTGCTCGATTTGGTGGCAGAAGAAACCATGGTCCCTGGGTTGAGAACTTCAACACGCTTTTCGCAGACGACTCACACCTGAGTTGAACATAGAAAGCATCAAGGACCTAGGCTTTTTTTGTCACTGTTTTCAGAGCACATTCAAGGTGCTGCGCCGCGTAGGGATGACGGTAAATCCTAGCAAATCCAGTGTTGTCATTGCCATCAGAGGGTCAGTGGCGCGCCGGTGGTTGAAGCAGCACCTGCATCGAGGTCCGGACGGACCCTTGCTCAGTGCGGGCACGCCAGACATGCCAATCTTGATCCCACAGGTGCAAAAGATGGTTTATTTAGAAGTGGTCATGTCATACCAGAATGTCGAGTATCAGACCTGCACCGTCTCAAAGGCTGCTCAAAGCAACAAGCACCGGCTGATCAAGATTTTGCACACCTCGGGATTGGCCATTTCACATCGCGTGAAGTTGTATCAGGCGTGCGCAGTGCTCTTTCTACGGCATTCACGCGGTAGGCATCACAGAAGCAGTGCTCAGGAAGCTCGAAGCATTCGATGCTAGGGCATTGCGCGCCATAGCCAAATCACCGAGTCATCTGTGGCATGAGTCCACGGCTGCGCTGCGGACTCGTCTGAGGATTGCATCCCCTACAGTAACACTGCATCGTCTGCTTGTTAGGCGATCTAGGATGAGCTGGGATGATAGTGCGCGTGGTTTCTTCTGGGACCAGGTTCAGTGGTTAACCGTCGTACCCCGGACGAGCCCCTCGAGAGCACCAGCTTAATCCCGATTGACCCGGTGCCTGGAACTGCCTGCGATGTGTGTGGCCAATACTTTAGTTGTCGTCGGATAATGCTCACCCACCGGGCTAAGAAGCACCCCGAAACTAAGGTTGAAAGGGCAGCCCGCCAGGCCCGGGAATACACACGTCATGCTAAGGATGGCATGCCGGAGTGCATACACTGTTCACGCAGATTCACGAGGGTTGAAGGTCTTAAGAAACATCTTAAGGGCTCCTGCCCCATCTTGTTTGCAAGGAAAGACGATTGCAGGCTCTCCGGAAGTGCCAGGGATGCCCCACCGGCGGTTGTGGCACAGGTACCCACAACCACCGAAGATCAGCTAGGTCGCTGTGTCGTTGTGGAGAGTCCTTCGGTTGCAGATGGAGCACCAGCATACAGTCCTGAGCCTTGCACTGCTCTAGTTGAAGATGAATCTTTCACTACTATAGTCTCTGTGCCAACTGGCGAGGGATCCTTCGACAAGGGGGCTACAACGCCTCGTTGCGTACGTCTTGCGTGCTGTGTGGTCAATATGTCAACATGACCGGACCGGGATTGAAGCAACACTATCGCTTGATACATGGCACTGCATTTAATCAGCACAACAAACACGCAACCTCGCTTTGCGGCAGCCTCGGTTTGCTTGCAGAAGTTCCGTGTAGGTACTGTACCAAAACTTGTCAGGATCCTAGGCGGCACCTCAAACAATGCCCTGTTGTGTATCAGGCGGCCTTTCTGAGTCTGTACGTGCCAGCTTGTAGTGCGCAGAGCCATCATGAAGGAACCGAACCGGGCCGCCATTGCCCGCCAAGAGCTGAGCGCCGTCTTCGGAGCAGAGGCGTCGCAGCAGATGGATCTCGATGCCAAGGAGCCGGAGGCGAGACAGGGAGCGAGGGGCCGAGGATCGGGCCGCCAGCCCAAATACCACCGCAGGGCAAAGGAGCCTCCTGGGATTCATGGTCCCGCGGCAAGCGCCAAATCCAGAGCATGGTGAAGTTGGCTCTGCGACACGAACAGGAACTCGGCCGACTACGCTCCGAGACGGGGTTCCTGGTCTTCTTCGACACACCGACGGCCCACGTCTGCCAAAGCTCAAGGAGGTTGCGGAGTCTTGGGGCAAGAAATTCGAGGAGGGGCAGTCAACAGCCCCCTGAGAATTATCTTGGTTCTGGCGGTGGTACAGGAGCTGCAGGAGCGCCTGGGCCAGTTCATGCGGGACGAAGCCAAAGTCGAGAACGCCACCTCAGTGGGCTGGATGACAGCGGGGAGCATGGCTCTGGACCCAGTTTGGAACTACCACGTATGGGATCCCAAGCAGAAGAAGCAGGTCATCTCCAGTCAGGCTCCAGTGGCAACCACCAAGATCCAGGCCACCTTGGAGATCCTGCTGCAGAGCTTGGGCACGGACGGGGTGTGCTTGAACTTCAAGAGCACCAAGAACATGGAGGACGAGTACATCGAGGAGGTTCGGTTCTGCCCTTTCTTCTTCACATCGGGCTCCGGAGCCAGGCGGCGAATGCCTGCTATCAGGGCTTCCAGCTGCTGACGGGTTGTGCGGCTTGCAAGCTTCTGGGAATGCGAGTGCGCCCGGAAAGATTGGCTCGGCAACCCATGGCGAAGTATGTGGAGACGAACTACATGGCTACGAGCTTGCGATCCAGGAAGTAGCGAGCGCCATGGGTCCTCGACTACCTGTGGGGACAGCCGGACCGGGGCCAGTCGGTTACAGCTGCGTTCTGGACTTAGGTTGCCGTTAGCCCGCCTTCGCAACACGTGCAACTACTGCTACTGCAATGCTTGCATTCAGGCTCTTTACTGGGTTGGTGAGCTGACGTCTGCCGAAGAGCAGTGCTATGCAGCCGCTAATGCAGGAATGTCCATGCTCAGATCAGCCACATCCGCCAGCATACCCGATAGCATTGCGTGGCGACCCATACTAAGAGCCTGGCCCCACCCATTGCAGCAACACGATGCAGGGGAATTTTGGGGACACATGTTGAACATGCTGCGGCCTCAAGCATATCAGGGTACCTGCGAGGCGAGACTAAGTAACCCTCACACAGTCACGCAATCAGGTCCGCTCTGGGAGCCAATCAACTTGCACCTCACAGGCGCGTCCTTTGAAGAGCTCCTCGCAAGTTGGGCCGTGCAGTATGCAACACATGCCATTGTTCAGCATAGCGGGGCCATAGTGTTTCGACTGGTAAGATACAGATTCGACACCACAGCTCGCAAAAATAGCAGAGCAATACACATTGCACCAGGTGCCACGGTGGCCATTCCGGTCTTCGCTGACGCCGGTGAAGAAGGGGCGGGGGATGATATCCCGCTGCGCCACGAAGCGTTTTGGGTATAGTCTTTGTCGTCTATCACCTAGGACAGGCGGTTGATAGTGGGCATTATCGCGCCGCTATTGCTGTTCCTACTGATCCGTCAACGGTGACTTCGGACTCCGGCTTCCGTTACTGGGTGTGTGACGACGGACGACCACCGCGTCTGGCAAAGTCAGCGGATGTCCAAACCATCCGGTGCAACGCCTACCTGGTAGGCGTTGTCCGTTCCATCTTGCTCTGATCTTTCAGCAAAGCCTACGGGTCTGCAAAGAGTAGTCTCGCAGGCTTTTGTGCATGGTTCAGTGAACTTGATTTATTTGCAACATGTTTCCATTTCGCAGCATCTACACAGTTTGTGAGTGAAGCACTTCTGGGCTCAACTGCTCCCTGGCAAGCGCCAGCTGCCCGACAGCGCATAGCTGTCCCAAACTCAGCTCGGTTGCACTTGCGCATGCGAGCATGCTGCCTTATGGGTTTTGACCATCGTGACCCTGGTTGTTTCTGCCCGCTCAAGGGTGCTCAAGCAACACTCGGTATAGCATGTTGCGCGCTGCGCTTTGTAGTTCGGGTGATATTCAACCTCAAGCCTGCAGCACTGTTTGCCCCTGGCATGACAATGCAGTTCTTTGCGGGCAGGGACAGACTACGATAAAGTGGCCAACATCCATGGAGGCTTGCAGGATCTTGGCGGTACCCGTGGCCTGGCATATCGCCACGACTGCTCTGGAGGAAAGGCTGCTTCTGACGCAACTGCGACAGCTCACTGGGGACACAGCTGTGAATGAACTTCCCCCACTGCTCACGGTATCCGCGGTGAACGATATAGTTGCCTTTGTTTGCTTTGGAACGACTGTCTGAGCCAGAGCGACGTAGATTTCTGCTTTACGCAGAAGCGCTCACCCAGATGGTGCACTCGCCGGACTACATACACATGCCTCCGCCGATCGGATGCGCTTCAACCGAAATGTGCGCAGCCGAACTGCTTGCCTGGCAGGCGCTCAGTGAGCGCACATGGCTTATATGGGCCTTGGCGAGGTCAGCTGTGCAAGCTTGGGAGATCTCGGAGGATGCCCGACCCATTGCCGATGGCAAACTTCTCACCCTGGGATTGTATGGCAAAGGGGGCATTCTTGGTCACAGCAAGGAGACAAAGCACTACGGCAACCTCTGCCGCCTCTTGAACAAGCTCGTGCACACAGTCTGGCCGCATCACTTCTGGACCAGCCTAGCGGTAAGCTGGGACAACCGTGCTGGCGCTCACGTTGACCGGGGCAACATGGATGGCATGACTCTGTTAATCGGCCTCAGCCACCATCTCGAAGGGGGGATATGGGTGGAGGAACAGGATGGCCGTCACTACGAAGAGTATGAAGGTCGTCTGATCGCGGGCAACGTGCATCCCACCAGTGGCTCAGCAGTCCTTTTCAACGGTCGCAGCTCAGTGCATGCGACATGTGCCGGGGACTTCAAGGACGAAGTCGCCGAGGACGAAATAGGATCCGCCTCCCGTGCCGGAGGAAAGCTCGATCTCTTGGGCTCCGCCGGGGGCACCCTCGGTGGGGGCCGATCCGGCTTCGCCGGCTATGTCGGCACACTTGCAGGTGCGCCGGGACGCCGAAGACATGGCGCCGGGAAGCAGCTAAAAGAAAAGGCTTGAAGGCCGGGCGACGTCGATCCCAAAAGGCAGCTGCGGGATCGACGTTCGCCGGCTTGTCCTAGCACACACAAGTGTGTTACACTTCAACTTATCTACCGAGAGATAGAGACTCAGGTGTAGAGCAGACTTCCTTCTCTTAGTTAAGCGTGAATGCTCGAGGATACTCTGCGAACCACGCTGGGGATGGGCACTCCAAAGACACTCTGTGGGATGCTCTGAGCGTGGGCGCTGCAGGGAGTGGGGTGTCCTCAGGGAGGCCCTGCGGGATACTCCGGGACTCCGGGCTGGTCACTCCAGGATACTCCAGAGATACTCTGCGGGAATGGACACTGCGCGATTGTGCATGTGTATGCCGCAGTAGATGTGCATATCTACATACACGAAACATGAGCTGGCCATGGGAGGACGTCGAACCCCCTTTCGAAGTTGAAGAAACGTTGCAGCCAAATCCTTCTTGAACGGCCCGAGTTTGAGTCTGAGAGCTGCACGCATCCACGAGCTTCAGGCCGAAGCTCTTGTTGCTGCCTTCCATTTCTTGAAGCGTTGGCTGGGAAGCTCAAACCGCACCAACCGATAACTGCTTCAGGCTGAGCTGAGCAGATCTGTCATTTGCTGAGGCCGAAATTAAGCCAAACTGCCAAGAATCAAGTGCAGAATCGGTCGGCGAAAAGCCAAAGTCTGAAATTGCGACGCCTTGGTTTCGCCATTGATTGTGCAGGGATGCCCTCGCAAACGACTCACCCCATGCAATTTATCAACCGAGATTCCCAGTCATGGCAGGGAACGCTTGGAAACGCAAGCTGGTCCTTGGGTTACAACGGAGTTTTGCCAAAGAGGTGCAGAAGCCGTGCTTGCGTAGGAGACATGGCTGTGCCACGAGCGGAGCTCTGCATTCGGAACCGAAATGCGTGCATCCGACGACCGAGCCTCGTCCCATGTTACGAGCTTTTTCTCTTGAGACCGAGCTCCAAGGCAAACAAGAGCAGCAATCCGCTCAGAACACTTCCCTTGAGAACGTTCCACTGGTCCTTGGATGTTGCACTTTGCTGATTGGGCTGCTGCTTGAAGTTTTTAGATCGGCCTTCTCTGGCTGATGTGTTCGGCTCAGTCTCTGGAAGATGGAACAGCAGAATCTGCAATATCCACACAACAGGAAGCAAGATTGCAGCAAACGCCATCAGTCCCACTGACCACCTGACGACAGGGCTGTCACCTTCTCAACACGGGACATGTACATGTACGCACCACGGACATGCCTGTATTCTGGCGTGCGCACGATGTCCCAGCTGAACTGCAGGTATGCCTCAAATGACCCAGCTTCTCACACAACTTCGCACATTCAGATTACACTGCCAGATTTGCAGCGCATATTCCCTGGATGCCGGCAAATGAACCGAAACTATCCTGCACGCTCGTCCGAGGACGCGAGCACTCCTTTGAAGGCAACTGCCAGACGAATATTTGGAGGGCGTCTTCGCTCATGCCATGAAAGACGGAACCGATCAAGCAAAACCCAAGCCATAATAACGGGACAAATGCGCCATGCACTGCGAAACATTTCCATGTGCCAGAAACCATTACAAGACTTGAAGCATCTTGCAGCCACACACACACACACACACACACACTAGCGCACGGAGTATCCACAAGTGTCGTCGTTGGACCACCGGATCCCGCATGAAGCCAACATGCATGCAAAGAACTGAAAGACTAGTGGACGAGCAGAGCAAAATGACAAGACGCCGACAACAGCGGACAAAGAGAGACAGCGCGAGAGAGCGAGAGAGATACACAGAGAGAGAGGGTGGAATTGCAAAAAACGGGTGGTGATCTTGGTTTGCAGAACTTGAACTGAACACGTTCGAAGATGTTGCGGTGAGGCGCCTTCCGACCCCCTTCGGACAGGACAGGCTTTGGGCCCCCCCACACTGGTCTGTAAGTCTTGCAGCACCAATCATCCCATGCAGTCAACATCGTCTCCTTTTGCGCCGTACTTCCAATGTTCCCCTGTTTACCCACAAACACAAACACACACACACACACACACACACACGCACGCACACAGACACAATCCTCCCCCTAATGTTTGTTTCCAATCATCGGGTCTGGGGTGGCCCCGTTATGCCCCATTGGCCTCATGAGTCAGTGTGCAGCGACGACAGACGGTTAATGTCACAAGGATTCGCAAAGTGTGCGATTTTGCCCGTCAATGTAGGTATGCCAGTCCACTGTGCATGATAATGTCACGGAATGCTGCAGCCGTCTTCGTTGGCAGCAGAACTGAAGCACGCGCTTGTCGCAGGTTACCCCTTACATACGGACGACGAACTTGCAGCAACATTGCATGCAAGCATGTACTTATGCCGTTTTTCAGCGGCTTGTGGTGGCGCGGTCGGATCGCGCTAACGATGGCGTTCAAGTTTACTGTCCGCTGCTGGCACGCCGGAACTTTGAAGAAGCCGCAGGATGCGCCAACTAGGTTTGAGGTGCCGAACGAAGCATTTGGCGACGCGCCAAACCTGGCAACATGGTATAGCGTGGCCATCTTTGGGACAAGTCGTGCATCCAGCCATCTCCAAACCCGAAAACATGGGTTATGGCTGTCTAATAGTCTAAAGCAATGCGAAGACAGCAAAGACCGAATTCTGCGAACACCAACAATCATGCAAAACGTATAAATGCTTTAAAGCAGCAACCTTGGGGTTTCAGCATGGCCTCGAGTCTTTCAACCCGTTCCGCGAGGGCACGGATCTCTTGTGTAGGAGAATGGCGGGCGCGATGGTCTCCCGGTCTGGTCTGTTGGGAGGCGTCTGCTGTCGTCATCAAGGGGTTGTTCCATGATGCGTTGCAACTGATTGCACTTGCAGTTTGCATTGCCAACTTATTGTAAACATGATACAAGGAGCGTACCTGCCTGGGTCCTGCTCTGCAGAGGCACATGCCGACTTACTTCGGATTTATAGGACACACATGCCGTCCTGATTGGTCGAACAGTGTCCAAGCCCTTGTTCGGGCAAGCGCCCATGATCCGGATGAAGTCCTGCAGGCACATGTCAGCCCACTGCGATGATACCGATGGGATGAAACTTGATGTTCTGCATGTCATAGCCACTCCTAGTCATCGGCTATCGCGGGCACGGGATGGCACGGGCTCATGCCCCTGTGATCTGGCCCCGTGTCGAAAATGAAAGTGGAATTCAGATTGTGGCACCGTGCCGGCAAAAATGAACACGGAAAACACTTTCGAGAAAAGGAAGAGACACTGACTTTGTTGGTGGAATATTGGACAGGGTCCTGTCCACCTGTTTTGGAAGTACAAAGTTCGGAGACCCAAACCTCGTCGCATGGTGTTGCTAGCTTCGTAGGCCAGCGTCACCACGCCAGGCGCTGCCCCCTGCAGAATCCTTCTACAAGTACATAACAACACCAAGGTGTGTACACACATGTACATGTGCACATGTTCGCGAAAGGTATCCGTAAATTCAGGCGGGCTCCCACACTCATGGTGACGTTCAGTCGAGTCGCCCCGCAATCGAAGCTCCATATACCTCACTTGCAATGATCCCCGAGTGCAGTAATCGCTGCTACACTCGCCTAGTGGATTCATGCTGAATCACATCAAGCACAGAATCATTCTGCCAAAAGACGTCGTCGGGCGAGCAGGACCAGATGAAGAAGCATCAAGAAAGCAGCGCCCAATGGCAGCAACCAAACCTAACAATTGTCCGAGAAGCAATCTTGGAGCAAAGCCGCAACCACAAAGGTCAAGCACATGCATTCACGATCATTCACGGAAGTGCGTCGTGCGGGAGGGATGGAGCACAAATTATGTTTTGGAAGCCGGTTGTGCACAATGGATTTCAGCACGTTCCAAATTGCTAGTCACGTTAGTCACTTCAGCATGTCGTCTACTTTTCAGTGCTCTGCTTGGGCGCACCAGGACAATCCATGGGATGTTGGCTCCGTCAATGCTGGTGGACGGAAGTGTGAGCACGGAGCCATTGTAGAAGACAGTCCTCAGTTTCATCAAGTTTCATCTATGTACCTTACTATGACATGGCTACAACAGTCGAGATGCCCAAACCAAACATGTACGTCTTCGTGCCAGGTTGGTCTAGAGTCTAAAGGGGTTGGATGGAACAGCGAACTTGCGATGCCAGTAAGCCGGACGGTGCACAGTAGAGTCAGTAGACTCACGTGTCCGACTCATACGACCGTGCATCTCACCATTGTTTTTATCGAGATGGCCGCGCATATGGCCGTGACCGGTTATTCTCAGGGTCTTACAATAAGACAATAAAGCTTCCATGCGGGGTGATATTAACTTATCCTTCGAGCCACGCCGGCTTGTGCACAGAGTTTCCCGGTGCAGCCTTTTGCAGTGCAATGCTCGAACTTGAGGCGTGGGGTCGCTACACAGAGCACGAGCTGATGGTTGGCGTTGGTTAGTATCCGGTTGTACGAGCACTTGCGAGCGAAACGGACGCCGATAGAAATTGCAGCTGAAGATCGGCTGCTCCTGTTGCTCTTGGCCTAGACGAAGATCGTCTTCTCTCTAGTCGACGCACTTTTTGCAGCCCCTGTCTGGGCCTCGGACCCAGGAAGAACGTATCAGTGACATTGGACAGATGAAGTGATGTTGATGCTGTAGAGCCAAACAGGAAGAGGTTGTAGAAATAGCCTCTCAACAACGGAGATTGTCGTTGCCCAGGTTCAGAACACCAGCTTGGAGCCAGAAATGCGCTGCATACTGCACTGCAGAAACGCTTCGCAGCTGCGACCTTCGAGGTGACCCTGGAGTTGAAAGTGAGCGCCCATGGCAGTGCGCAGATTGACGTTTGTTACCTCATTGCGAGACGTCCATGTGCACTGAAACACACAGGCAAAAACAACCACAAGAAGCAATATTGGCTCGAGGAGCAAGTCTGAACCAAGCGAAAACTGCCAGATAGATGTGGATGCACTCGACCTTGTTTCCGAGGCTATCACTCGTCACCAGATGCAGTAACTCATATTGAATGCGTCAGAAACAACCGCATGAGCATCTTGCAAACAACATGTGGAACCATGCCGTCGGCAGCCGCCGCCAGCCCGAAGCCTGGTAGCAATCCAAACTCCTGGCTGCCTGCCCTGCTTGTGGCAAAACGAAGGGCCTCGTGTTGCTGCGACGACGACTCCTAGAGTTAACAAGCGCGCTAAGTTTTCTCAGACGTGGGGAAATCGCGGAATGATGCAATGACGACTAACACGACTGGAAGGCAAGTCCTCTGACTCGAAGTCAAGGCTGTTCATGCGACCGCGTAGAACTCGCCATCAGCGACACTGGCTTCTGAAGCATTTCATTAAGCATCCCTTGTAAAGAGCTGCGCCGAACAGTCCAAAACTACGGAGAATGAACACCCGTTGTGATGTTAGGAAGCAGAAAAGCCGAGAAGTGGATTGGCTGGCATGGTGACGCTCCTGCATCATACGGAAGTATACCTGTCGTGGAAACTGTTGCAGTCAGGTTCTCGGGCATCTCCCAGCAAAGCCAAGCCAACCACTGCAGTTTTTGAGTTGGGCACAGAAGCGTTCAGAAGCGACTGCTCCGGCAAATTTGAGTGGCGTCTGGCGCCGCTGTCCTTCTGCAGCACACCTTGTTGACTTTCTATGTCGTAGTCCACCTTCCGGAGTCTTGCCGCCTTGTACTTCACTCGCTCGTGTAAAACCTTCACAATCCACCACAAGATTTTCCTCATGAGTTTTGGAAGCAGCACAATATTCACACCTTTTGCCTGGTTTCCAGCAGTGTCGCTTAGACAGAGCTGGTCACTCGACCAGTGAGACTCAGCTTGCAATCCGTGAAACATCAGCTGTCTAGAAAATGATGAACATGCGTTTTTGTCATGAAATGCGGGTTTGTATGTTGCGACAACGTACCAGTGCTTGTGCTGACAGTGATGGCTGTTGCAACTGCGGGCTGCATCACCTTCACATAGATGCTGGCAAAGCGAATGACCAGATAGCCTCCTGTCCTGCACACATGCAGATGCATGCCAACGTGGATGCTCGCCTTTTATGTACTACATGTATGGTCTCACAACGACACCTTCATGTACATACACACACACGAAGACATCCAACAATTTTTATTTTGGTCCATCCATGCACACTTGCATGCAGGCAGACAGGCATAAATACACACATATTCATGCCTACTCACCAACTCCGATCTATCCAGACTTGCATATATCAACGCATAGGCATAGATTGCTAGCGAAGACCCACTCCGAAGATACCCAGACGACCACCACGTCTACGATGACCAAAACGACAAGCCACGACGACTACCTTCACGATCAGCTCGACGACCATGACGACCACAATGACCAAGATCACCCCATATGGGACCGCGAGGATCACGATGACCATGACCAGAACGACGACTCGGACAATCGACCACCACTCGACCACCAGGAACACCAGCACCATCGCCAAAGGACGCACTACCCTTAAACTCGTTCCCCCGAGAAGCCTCAGAATTTGCACCGACAAGCACACCGTTTCCCTTCGGGGCAGCACTCCTCCAGCCTTCGCAACTTCCTTGCTTTTCAGTAGCCACCTTGTGAGAGGACAGTCCAACAAGACTCAGTGAAATCTTCGTTGGTCCCTGTAGAATGAGGTCACAAAGCCTTGTGATGCTGTATATGCTGTGCTGGTTCAATGCTGCATCGATGCGACTTCGGAGAATTCGCAAAGCAGTTCTGTCAGTGTGGCTGCTGATACGACAAAGCATGACGCAGCGCGGTGCAGTCTTATCTTACCTAAGGCCCGCACTGCAACTGATCAGAAGTCAGGACCATCTTATCGACGTGCTTTGGCAAACTCCTACAGGGTCGATCTGAACCTCATCGGTCTGACGTGCGGAAAAGACAGCCTTGCTAGTAGATCGACTCCTGCTGGAAATACTGGTTCGTAGTCATGAAGTCTACCTTCTGCAGGTTCGTATGCCTTAGATGGGGCACACAAGGCATGCGAATATGCCGGTACTTGTGGCAAAGGGTCGGGCGGATCTCGCATGTCGCCAGTATGCCCGAACAGAACATGCCTGCAAAATCAAGTTGGACACTCGAATCGCTCTATGGGAGGCCGTGCATCTTTCAACCCGGACATTCAAACAGAAAGGGACGCATGACACACGGCTACGCCTCCGCCCTTTTCCACCCGTACATGGTTGGATTTAGGGGTGCCTTCTTTGGCTGTGAGCCCAGCATGGTGGGTTAGTTTGGTTTGGGTTGGGCTTTGGATCTGGGAAGAGAGACAACAAGCACAATATTGGACTTTCGTGTTGATGCTACCCCAACATCAGTGTTTGCTGCGCTTGACATGTTGACTGCAGTCTTTAACTTCCACCGAATAAAGCCGTCGCTTCGCTGTTCCTATCAGCCCCGGCCGACACAAGAACACGAAAGCACGGCTCTGGTCTTGTTGACTCTGCGTTGCCACGAAGCACGCAAAGCCCGCGTAAGTAACGATGTTGTCTGCATGCGCAATATGACCAGGAGCTGTGACAGCATGCAGCAGACCTCGAATGATCTTGCTTAGCTTATTTTGAGCACCAGCTGAAGGAAAAGAAGACGCGGAGGGAACCCGAATCGCCGAAAGCCGGTCGAGCTAGACTGGGAACCTGAGCTCGACAGCGCTCTCACGAGGCGCAAAGGGGGATGCTACTCGTCCGCACCAACAGGAAGCGTGCAAGAGTTCAGGTGCTGGGAGTTTGCAGGAACCACAACAATTCCTGGCACGAGACACTCAAAGAGTGTGTATATACCACAGATTCTACTAGGAAGATCTGGCCTCGGACCCGAAGTCTACTCGTGGCTGCACTAAGCCGAGGGAACCTCTCAATTCCTAGATCATGCGTTGTTGTTTTAAAAAGGCGGCTCGTTCCGAGCTGGTCTTGTGTTCCTGGAGATGTCTGTAGTGCCAGGACAGACTGAAACCAAAATCATACTAACTTATACATCAGGCGGGCTGAAGACTCTCTTTCTTCTGCACCTTCCGACAGAAAGAGCCGGGAGGGAAGGAGAGGGCGGGGGGCAGAAAGAGAGAGAGAGAGAGATGCCGATGCCGGAGTTTCGCAAGTAGAGTTCAATGGAGCGTCTTTATGATTTAGAGAGGGTCCGGATTCCTTGTTGCTGGCACTGTGTGGGGACTCAGGGGCGTAATGTAAGATGGGGGATTATACTTGCGTATTATACTTGTGTTCCGCGAAGATTTTGGTTCTGGCTCGGCACTTTTGCCAATCGACACTGCGGGGGCTTGCGTGAGGTACGTGTGGTTCAAAGGTCATTCGTGCGCGGTGTGCAGAAGCGTGTCTGTCCCGAATACTGTTCCTTCTCGGCACAAGGACGAAGTGGGTTTGACCTATGAAAAACCTCGTCCTCCGATATGAACCAGGGCAGATCCGAATGACACAACTTGAAAGCTGTTCTCCCGCCTATCCAAACCAGGCGAAGGATTCTCGGCCTGAGCCAAACTATCGGTGCAAGCTTGAAGCAAAGCCAATATCCAAATCACGCTTCAACTCAGCAGCACACCTTGCCAACAGAAGGAGTCTTCCTGACGAAAGCATTCATGAGCATGAAGCCAATGTACCCTTGAAGCAACTCAGCTATATTCCGTGAGGCTCCAGCCAGTTGTGGACAGTGTGAGACACGCTCATCTTGGGTGCATCCTCAACCCTGCAGGCTTGTCACGGCTGTTTTGGAAGCCATTTCGTCGAGGCTCTGCTGAAAGCTTTGTTTCACCCCTTGTAGCCGGACCTTCTCAATTGATCCCGGTTGCATAAATTGGGTCGAGTGGCTTTGGCTTGTGCTGCAGATCCTCGCCAAAGCGGTCCTGGAGCCGTTCGTTTTACGACGTGTCACAATCAGAAGCAAGCCATAGCAAGCCCAAGGACGACTGCTGCCTCGTTGAAGTTGTACATTAAGACTCCTCTGCTGTAGCTCATGGCCTGGTGGCTGGGTGTGATCTCAAGGAGCACAAAGGAGCACAGAGATTGTGGGCGAGAGTCGGTGTCCGATAAAAAAAAGCAAGCACACTACACGCACGAACGCTCGCAAGCTCACTGAACAGCATGCCACACACCGAGCGGACGAGCAATGTTTAGTCCGCTCTAGCATGGGGTTGAGCGGTCTCCAGAAGAACTACCGAAGAGCATCAGAAACGACCGGCCCCCACCCCAGGACAACGACAACCCACGAACGGAGTCGTCGTCGTCGCAGTCGCTCGAACCCGCAACCGGCGAACCCTTCCCGGGACACCAGACGCGAGAGCATCTCGAACAAATTCCCTTCGTTCGAAACACGAGCAACCTCCCAGGCCCTGCATCGATCTTTTAGCGGAGCTTCGCTGGCCATGAGCACAAAACTGTCGACCACCCAGCAGCTTGGCCAATCTCGAGGCGATCCCTCGATGGCCAGTCTGCGGGGTTGGCATCTGTAGAAACTCGATCGATAAAGAAGTTGACCCTATATTCAAGAGCCAATTCCCAGAAAACTTCAACGAGCTCACAGAAATCTTCCTTTGAAGAGTATCCTTTCACTAGAGCAGCCTCGACCGCCTCAGAGTCGATCAGAAGGAGAACGTCCTTATTCTTCACGTGATCCCGGAAAGTCTCGAGCGCCAGAATCGGCGCGATCATCTCGATCGGGACGATCTGGGTCTTCCTCGCGAGCCATCGGTCCGATACTTCGAGTGGGATCACCTCAGTGAACTGCTTGGGAGCATCGGCCCTCCGATCGAACATCACGGCTCCGATCCGATCGGCTCCTTCTTCCGACTTCCGAAAGTCTGGAGTGAAGCCGTCTGTGAAGATCACAACGTCGGCCCTCTTCTCCGAGCGGAGTGATATCTCACGCGGAGGACCATGAACGATGAGGTTCCAACAGTAACGAAGCGATCGCTCCAGAGCCAGATTGATTGAGCTCCATACGATCGCTAGACCGGTCCTTCGAGTACTGGCGCTCCGAGGGGCCGGAAGAACGCACGTCCAACCTTCCCCCAGAGCTGGCTCGCTCCGAACATGAGCTTGCCCTTGAGCTTCCCTGCGGTCCCGGGATCCAAGGTACCCGCCTCCAAGATCGCGTCGATCGAGTCCAGGAGCTCCTGCTTCCTCTGCTCCTTGATCTCAAGAACTAGGAGCTCGAGGTTAAAAGTCACGCCCAAGATCACGGGCGCCGCCGAGAGCTGGAGCTTCTTCTCGTCGAATAGAGCGCCGAGCCAGAAGTGGATGCACTCGGCCACGACCTTAGCCGACGGCGCCGTGAGATCGGTCTCGAACCCGTACTTGTCGTCGTAAAAGTTGAAGGCGACCATGCTGAACAGCCGGACGAGAATATCGTTGATCAGGGCCGAGCGGCGATTATAGTTGTAGACCGCCGCCACGAGCCCGAAGGAGTGTCCGATCATCACAAAGAACTTGGGAATGCCATCACCAGGATCCTTCAGGCAGATCACACTGAACTTCCTGTGCTCCGGCAAGATCGGAAGCTGCCGATAGGCCTTCCGCTCGTCAAGGACCCATCCTCGTAGCGGGCGATCGCCTCCTCTGGTGCGGAGCTCGCACAGAACCGCCACGTTCAAGTGCGTAGATCCAACTTCTCGGTGATCACCGCGGTCTGGTTGATCAAGTTGGAGGTCGCACTGTCGCAGCCTCTGACCTTGTTTTTCTGAACCACTTCGAAACGTTGGGTCGGGATCCAGTCGGAACACTCCAAGAACTTGGAGACTTCCTCTTCGGATCCGAAAGGACCCATGACGTCCTCGAGCGTGGCATTCCAAAGAGACCTTAGATTGTCAGAAACGGGAACCGGCCTGCATCTGCGAAAGACCTTGGCTCGCAACTCCCAGGCCCGATCCAGAGCTTCCTGCACAGGCACTGACCGCTGTGGCTTTGTGAACGGCGGCCAGCGCCCCGATCGTTGGATTTCGCCAACGATCGGGAAGCCACCGCGAATGCCTTGGAGAATTTGATGATCCGTGCAGCCAATCGCCGCGAAGAGCTCGTCGTAGAGCGCCACGTGAGTGCAAGAGCCCAGCTGCAGATCAGCATAATCCGGAGCACCGCGAAGAAGCCGACGAAGAGGAGCGTCGGAGATCGACCGCAAAATCCGATCGGTCTCTGGAAGCAGCGTGAGCGCACGCTGCTGCCAGAACTGAAGGCGCTCAGAACGGCGAGCCACGAGCGCCTGCGGGGAGGAGACAATGAACTTGATGTTGTCGACGATCTTGTCGGGGAGCGCCGGCTGCACGGTGAATGGGCGCCGAACCTGAAGAGACCACTGGATTGCTTGACCGGGCTCACACTCAACGTCGAGCAGCGGCATGGCGGCACCACGTTTGAGCTGATAGCCGCTAGCCGCCGCCAGCCGAGCGGCAGCGGATTGGCGATGGCCTTTCCAAGCAATCTGGGATCCCAAAGATCGCTTGCGTTCTGCCGATGGAGCCGTGAGAGCAAAGGAAGCGGCGAACTGCTGGGCCGACTTCTGCACGATCGCGGCCACGGCGATCGCCCACGCGGTGCAAAGCGCCGGGGGTAGACCTGAGCTGCCTTAGTCTTGAAAATCTTCTTGCCAGTCTCCGACCTTGTCACACCACGAAGAGGCTCATGAACATGTCCACCTGAACAAGGACGTGCAAGAGCAAGAAGAGCAGCGTGACTGACTAGAAGCCGAGTAGGCTTGCGGTGAGGTGATCCGTACTCGCACTGATCAAGATCGACGTTGTAGAGGTGAAGACGAACTTTGAGCTGCTGAACCTGAGGGACCTGCCAGATCAGACTGTCCTTCGGGTTCTCGATCGAGGCATCCCCACCAGCTTGAACCACAGCGTCGAAAAGAAGAAGAGATCGGAACAAGAGCTCATTGGCCTCGAAGAGCTGTGCCTGATGGTGCTTCTTGAGAACGTAGAGGCCAAGGGGGAGCGCCTGCGATCGCAGGGGGGGGGAGGTCCTCCAGGCCGATCCCTAGCCACGCTGAACGTGGCGCAGGGAATGCCCAAGTGCAGAAAGACGATCGCCCCCATGCGGCACAGCAAGAGCAGCCAATCAAAGACCTGTGCGTCCAGCAAGTCGATCGACTCCAGAAGGAGCTCGGAGGTGCACTTGTCGATCGGCGGCAAAGTCTTAAGCCGTGACGTTTCCAGGCAGCGGTGAGGCCAGCAGACGCGGCAAAGATCTCGAGGCACCAGGGACCGAGCTCACGAATTGTGTCGGGATCCCGGGGCACCTCCGCCCAACGAACCCACGGCGGCGGCCGACCTGCAGGGGCAGCTGTCAGTCTCTGAGAAGAAACCTCATTAGCAGCCAGAGCCGGCGGCTGCTGCAGTGGGGGGGGAGAGAACTCCCCCGGTGGTCTGTCGAGCACTTGTGCCGGAGGGAGACGACCAAACTCCCCCAACGATGGCGCAGGAGCTCAGTGATTGCCATGGTAGGGGTGATCACCCCCGCACTGCACGCAGATATGCTTGTTCTTGCATTGATCACCGAACCGACAGCCGAGCGAGCAGTTGAACCATGGGCAGCGGCGAGCACCAGTGTAAGAGAAGGACATGATCTTCTTCCACTCCTTCTCCGGAACCCGGGTGTCGCGATCAACCTTGTCCTTCTCTGTGAGCTTAGGCACTGAAGGCTTGGTCGGCTTGGCGTGGTCACGAGCGCGATCGCGCTCTGCGCGAGCTTGCTTGAGCAACTCCTTTTCCTTCTGCCGACGAGCGCGATTCTTGCGAGTCTTGGCCTCGTTCTTAGGAGGTGTCGGCGGAGGGGACCTCGAGCGAGGCCGCTTCGGAGGAGTAGCGAACTCGTGCTCGACCTGGCGGAACTTTTCAAGTTCAGCTGTGGAACGAGCGTCGTTCCAGAGCTGCTTGTAGTTCTTGAGGACCTCGCAGAGAGCCTCAGAGAACGTAGGAAAGTCCTTGCGCTTGTCGTTGTTGAGCTTGTAGACCTTCTTCCTGATCAAGGAATCAGCGGCAAGAAGAACTGCGAGACCACGATTCTCATGGCGCCACTCCTCAAGCTCCGAGAGGTACTTGAGGGGACCGGAGTCGAAGGTGAACTCGCAAATGTTGAGGTACTCGAGCGCCACAAAGAACGAGTGGAGGCGATCCATGACTTCCGTCTCTGAGGCGACCGCCACCTTGTTGTCGAGCTGGACCACCTTGAGGAGATCCTCTGAAGTCTTCGAGAAGCCAGGTGTTTGCACCGTGCGGTCCGAGCGGGGGCGCATTTCAGCGACCTCGTAGAACGCGACCGCCCCATGGACCATATAGTCCCGGTGGATCCTCTCGACGAACTTCCGGTGCGGCTCGCGCATGTAGGTGAGAATGATGTCGGGGTGCTGAGTGACAAAGAGCTCACGAAACTCAGCATGATCTTCACCAGGAATCTCTGGTATTTTGGATGGATCCTCCTCCATCTTGGCCCGTCGAGAGGCAACGTGTTCTTGCAGAACTGAGGCTGACTTCCAGATCGCGGTCAGGAGCGTGAGCGAGAGCTCCTGTGCCGGACCATCGGCCCCGAACTGCGTGTCGTCTCCAACGATAGCCCGGAGCGTCGCCTTGACCGACGCGATGGAGTCCCCGAGCATGGACATACGCTCGACGGAGAGCATGCCTTTATTCGCCATGAGAAGGCATAAGTTTTCGGGGAGCTTCTGCCGTCCGAAGATCTGGCGCAAGGCGAGCTCGGGCGTCTTGTCCTTGTCCGGGTAGACCGTGCGGTCGACCATGGCAGAACAACGCAAAAGAGCCTCAATCAATGCTTGAGCAAGCTCAACAGAGTTTCCCAAATGCGACAAGGCGCGAGCAGGCGCAGCACTGCACAGGATTTTAGACTTTAAAGGCGAGAGCCACGTCCGGCCGAGCCTTAGCGCACAGTTTGCAAAAGAGCTTAGGGTCGGGCAGTCGGGCAGAACAGACCCGATGTGTGTAAATTCGGGCGTGATCGCGCGTTTGCATGCGATCTCTTCCACAGAGTCCTTGACCGGGACCTTGACAAAGAACTCAGTCAATGAAAGATCCCTGCCCTCTGCGTCCTCGATCGTGTCATCCTCTTGAGCACAGAGGGGCCACGAACTCGCGCGAGACCTCCTGCACCAACTCCTTGATCATTTTCGCTGGAAGAGAGGACCTCGAGCGCGTGTACTTCAGAACGAGCGGGCCGGGGTTCTTCCAGTTCGCCTGAACCCCGATCTCTTGTTCCGATCGTTCACAATGGACGGCCAGATCAAGCATAGTTACTCGATGTTACTCGAGCTGAGTGCCACGTAAGATCGGTGACCTTGTCCAGGAACTCCCTCGCGACCCCACTCTCCTGCCCCGCGAGCCAGACCAGGTGGTGGAGCCACTGAAGAGAGCGAGCGTAATCAGGGGGAGTCTGGCGCCAGCGCTCCTTGGTGTCGAGCTCGGGGATCCAGAAGTCGCGTTCCACGAGCGGGAATTGCGACTCGAACAAGTCCTTCCCGATCTTGAACCAAGCCACTTTAGAAAAAGCAACGTCGGGAACCATGAACTTGGTGCCGCGCCGCTTCCGCTCAGTCTTGGTGTGCCAGGAGATCCCGAACAGACCGTTAGGCTTGACCTCTAGCTCGTGAGGCTTCACGTGGATCGCGTCGTCAAAGCGGAGCGACGCAAAGATCATGCAGAGGACCCACCAGAGGAACACCCGAGCCGGTACAGGGTGAGCTTCGTTTGCGACAAAGCGCTCCATAGCCTGGACCAGCTCAAGCGGGAAAGCGATCGCTTCCTTCAGCGGCCGCCCTCGCTGTGTGAAGATCTCCTTCTCGAGCGCCTTTAGCTCCGCTGTCTCGATCGAGGGGAGCTTGAGGTTAATCCGAAAAGCCACCCATTTAAGAGCCATGCGGAGCGAAGGAAGAACAGTCGGGCCGCACTCCCTCGAGTCGAGCTCCATGGCGTACTTCAGGATCTTGTCGTCCGAGATGGGGTAGAGGGGGAGCGGCACGTGCCGAGCCCACAATTCGAACTTCTCGAACCTACGAATGTGGTTTGCCATCATGGCATGATGGTAGAAGGCGCCCCCGAGGTGAAAACCAACAGCCGAAGGCGAGCGCGTTCCTCTTCCGAGAGGATCCCCTCTGCATCGTGGACCCCTTCGGGCCGAGCGTGTTCGCCGGCCCGATCGGCGATCGCCTTCAAGCGCTTAGCCCATTTCTGTTTCTCGGCGTTCTCCAAGTCGAGCAATGGAGTTGCCGAGGGAGAAGAAGAGCTTGCCGGCAGCCTCGATTTAGCCGAAGGAGCCAGAACTGGTGCAGCTAGAGCTCGGATGGCCATCTCCCGCTGAAAGTGTGCGATCGACTTTGCAGAACGTTCTCTGGGCACCTTCGAGCAGCGAGCAAAGCCCATCTGGTAGCCGAGAGACTCGACAAAGAGCGATTCCGCCGCCTTCACGAAGACCCAGTACTGTTCGAGCATTTGGGTCCTCGGAGCCAGGAGGTCGTGCTCCGTCTTGGCCGAGCTGGCCGTCCAGTCGAGAGACACCGCGGCGAACTGCTCAGGCGTCCCGGCGTCCATTGAAAGAACAAAAGGGATCTCCGCCAGCCGGGTCGCCACGATCGCCTGGCGAAACCCAGGGTCGAAACATGGGTAAGTAAGGATCTTCGCTGTCCAGCGATCGGCTGGCGCTGCTTCCCGCAACATCCTGCCGAGCCAAAACTAGCGAAAGAAGAAAATCAAGGAAGGCATCATGAGCATCGTCGTTGCAGTGCCCCGACCAACCTTCCCGGCCAACCGAACGGCACGACGAACGACGAACGACATGACTGCCGAGCACTGTGAACATGTTGCACTGAGAAAGGAAGGAGAGAGGGAGAGAGAGAGAGAGAGAGAGAGAGAGAGAGAGAGAGAGAGAGAGAGAGAAACATCAACAGTGAAAACATGTGCAGAACTGCTGACCGGCATCCGGCTGCATCACTGAAATCTTTTGCCCGAGCGGGAGCAGTCGTGGCTCCAAAATGCGAGCGAGAACTTAAATCGCCTTCACGGCATCCTGGGGTGAACACCCTTGGATCAAAACGGGTGAGCACCTCTGAGATCGGCCTCGATCATGGCGTGCGGTGCGGCCTGAACGAGGTCGGCTCTCCTGCTGGAGCTAGCAAGTTCTCCGGCTCGGCCTCTTCAACCACGACCGTGGAAAACTGAGCTGCCGCCGAAGAGGTAGCGTGACCAACAGGGTTCTGGTACGAGTCAGCCAGCTCGGCGAACTGCGCCGGTGTGAGCTTTGCCGTCGAGCGGGCAAAGGAACGATCTTGCCGAGCATCGTCCCTGGCAGCATCGATCATGTGCCCACGGGTGCCCTCCTCATCGTTCTGATCGTAGTCCACCGGCTGAGCAGGTGGTCGATCTTCGGGGGCGAGCGCCCGGGATTCCATCTCCGCCCGATTGCGATTGCGAACGGCAATCTGCGAAGTCTCCGGCACGGCAGTGTCAGAGCTGACCGCCGCCTGCCGCCAAGCCCCTTGAGAAAGAGCGGGCGGGCCAAACGGCAGCGGAGAAGCCGACTCCTGGGTGTGGGTGCATCACGTAGAGCTTGCTCTCGCACTGAACGTGGAAGTTGCCATGATCAAGGCCGCCCACGAACGAGACCAGCACGCCGATATGGGCATAGTCCGTGGTGAGAGCATTGTGCCACCAGTTTTGGTGAGCGGCCGCCAGCTGAGCGAACTGCTCAGTCTGCTCAGGCCCCTCCACCCGTGCCCGCTGATCACGGCACCGGGTGATGGCCTGAATGAGCCTAGGCCCGCTGATGTGGGAGACCGTCAACCACGTAGCCGGGACCGAAGTGCGAGCGCACTTCAAGTCCATGCGATTGTTGGCATCCCGATAGCGGAACTCCAGCCGATCGGCGTCATTTCCGACCGCATCCTCTGAAGAGCGGCTGCACACTCGGAGCTCGAACCTCGAGCGGGCATGATCTCCAGCCACGACCACGCCCTGAGGGCCCACAGAGTAGGTGCGACCGCCACACTCGAAAGAGAAGACGGAGCACTTCCAGCCGGTGAAAGCGGCCACCACGACCGAGAGCCGCATCCGACCACGGCAGACGTCGCGGATCAGCAGCTCGTCAGCGAACTGCTGCTGAACCGACAGATCCGAGTTGAGCACCGGCCACGAGAAGGGCTGAAAAGCCTCGTGGGCGAGCGCCTTGGCGGTCTGAGCAGACCAGTCTCCACAGGGAACTCCTGTCGTGGAGTCCACTGAGATCGCCAGTGTCGCTTTTATGCCATCCAGAGTGTAGTTGGCAAAGAGCGACATGTGGTACCCAGAACTGGGTGTCATGACTTGATCTCTCTCCGTCAAGACGTTCGTCGAGGAGGAGGCGTTCGTCATAATCTCCCGGACCAGCCATGCCTGAAAAGGCGAGACGATCCTCTCATCTCTGGTGTCGACCATGATGATCGAGGTCTTGCGATCGTCATCGTCACAGGTAGCGATCGACTCAATGTGCTGGGGCAGACGAACCTCATAAGGGTTATGAGCAGCATTCGGAAAACGATCGCCACCACGATCACGGCGGTGGCGTCTCTCCCTGCGATCCTGCTGGGTCTGACCAGCCCACTGGCCCCTCGGTTGATTAGGGTAACCAGCATAGGGCTGAGGCTGATCAGCCTGCTGCTGACCCCAGGCGTCCTGACCCCAACCAGCCATAGCTCGAGCGAAAGCTACCCAGGCCCTAGACCTCACCTGATCGACAAAAAGATCCTTCGCGGATCGAGACGATCGTCTCGATCAAAAATGGCCACGGATCAAGGTGGTGATCAAAAATCAGAAGAGCATGCTGATCACGTGCTGTAGTGTGACCCTCCTATTCCAGACCTACCTAGCCGATAATAGGAGAACGTGCAGGCATAAGAGCCAACAGTTTCTGCGGAACACATTTGCAAATTGCCTGTGGCTCTAGCTTTTCTTGGTTGGGCCTGGCAGGGAGGTTTTCGGCATGCGCCGTTGTTGAAATGCAGCATGCTTGCATGACTCTCGCATGAACACCTCCGGCCCTAGCCTGGGCTTCGGCCCCTTCAGAGATGGGCGAGGCGGCTATGACAGGTACAAGCAGTACGAGTAAGAACCACAAGCCTGTTCCTCGAAACCCATCTGCCTAGCATGCAGGATGTTCGAGTTTGTGGGGCTGGGACGGCGACGCGTGGACAATCCAACCATGTGAACTCCCTTCCCAACATGCTGAAACAAGCCACCGGAGTGCAAGAAAAGTACATAAGAGTACCAACACACCCTAAGGCCTCAGGATGGTGTGAAATCGCAACACCCCTTCGCCTTTGGGTCTAGTCTCTGTTTTGCATTAAATTGCAAGATTGCGGGGCCAAGCCTCGACAGGTGGCCAGAGGCTTCGGTCTCCAAGTGCACGTGCTGTCTTGAGCCAGCTTCAGAGAATCTTCAACATGCTTTGCGAATCCGAAGCCAATCTGAAGGCCACTCTGATGCTGCGTGCTGGCACTGAATCACGCTAGAGAATACAGTGATGATATCTCTTGCCTTTTGCAGTGCCGGTGCTGTGTCCAAACGTCGCAGAACGGTCGCACAAGCTGTTGGGCGGAGCCATTGCTGCTTTCGCTGCTGCACTCCAAAGAACCGGGTGGTGCGTGGACAATGTTCCTATCGAGGCAAGCTTCCTCTTTTGCATGCTTTGTCATCCTGTATCTTCAGCGTCAAATGCTTGATTGGTCTCCCTCGTTGAGCTGGATCGCTTTAGGTCTGTTCGAGTTCTCACGGCAACTGATCTCGGGAGGGCTCTCGGGAGTGACACGCTACGACTCTACAAGTATCGCTTCTGCTACGAGCTGCTGCCAGGCTGCCTAGAACAAATCACCATGGCAGCTTCGAGATGGTACATCCGTGCAAACAAAGACATGCCATCTCTGTTCTTCGCCACAGCTTCTGAGGATGTTGAGGCGACCAGCACGAAGTCAAAGCTTGCTCCTGCCACCGGAAGTGCCTGGGCGTGCTGTCACAGTTCGACATGAACAATCCAAGTCCCTCAGTGCCCCTGCAACGACACACCTGTCTGATGCTCAAGGCAGGCGAGAACGTCCTGCTGCTGTTCGCTGCGCATACCGGATGCCAGCATGTTCAGAAACGGAAACCGACTCTGCCCGCGCCGGTCCTCTTTCGTTTGACTTCGGACCTCCAGTGCTCCACACAACAGTGTATCGAGTGATGCATGCAAGCGGAGACGATAAGACAGGGGCAGCCAAAGTGACGGGTGTGACCGCGGACCTGCAAGTTGTATCTGCATATGCTAGGAGGGCTGCAGCTGTCAAAAGAGAAGCGCCTCTTCTGCAGGGCATCATCTGTTTCGCGGACCACCTGCTCTGTGCTTCAACCGATCTTGAAACCTCTCCGTGCTTGCTTTAGGTTTCTCTCAGGAATGCGGATCGTGATCACTCGCCTTGAACCCCTTCGAGATCAACAGATTAGCCTTGGCTGGAGATGACTCTTGGGGCCCTTAACCTCGAAGTAAGCAGATCCAGGGCACCATGGGGAAAGCCACAAAAGGATCAACCGACCTTATGCAAGCACACAACGCTGTGCAAAGCCGGATCGCACATGACTTAGACAGCATGAGCGCAATGTCTCACAAAATACGTTTCTTGTGACGTTTGCGTGAAACCTGGTGCACAGCGGAACAGATGTTGCGACACCTTTCGGGGTACTTTGAAGACTACGCTCCTTTGCCCTTGCCCTTGCCTTCCATTTTCCTTGGAACTTTCAATCCTCTCCTGCATGTTTGCTTGCTGCCCCCAAACCTCGCCCGTGTTGTCCACGTGGAAGCAGACTTTGCAACGAAGTCTCCGGACATTATGGCATCCTAACTTGACAGCCCTTGCGCTGCCCATGTTGAGCTGGGAGAAACAAATGGCCAGAAGCTGCGGCGAATCCGCTGGCCGCAATTGCCTGAGGAATAGCATGCATCCTGTTCTGGCAGGCTTGCTGCTGAGATCGAGCATGGTGGACGGTCGCCATTTCGCTTGTGTTTCTGGGACATCCGTTGCTTTTGTTGTCGGCTTGTCTTGGCTTCCTGACGGTCTGCGTCTGCAGCTTACTTTCTGATGTCGGGCTCTACTTACTGCTTTCTTCTTCGTTCTGCTTCTCCCGTCTTGCTCTCTTCCTGCTCGCGTCGTTTTACGGTATTTTGCGTTGCTTGACGTTCTGGTCGTTGCGTTTTGTGTTTTTGGTTCCCGCGTGTTGCTACTACAAGCATGTTCTTGCTTCTGCTACTTGAGGGGTGGCTGTCGGCTTCTCGGGGCTGCTTTGTGAGTGTGCTTCGGGCTCCTGTTTTTGCTTGTTTTTTCGTGTCCCTTTCACTCTTTGCTCTCTACTTGTTGCAGTCGCCGCTGCTTCAATCGCTTTCTACCTTATACGCATTTATATTCAATATGCGAAGGCAAGTGTGCTCACTTGTATGTATGTATGTATGTATGTATGTATGTATGTATGTATGTGGAGGTGTCGTGTGTCGTACATAGGGACGTAAGAACCTATATTGTCTGAACGAGCCGGCATGGCAACATGTCTGCATCTGCAAGTTGGATGTGTGCAGCGTGGACAAACCGAGATGGATGGATGGATGGATGGATGGAGGGAGGCGGGCATGGACTCGGACGGAGGTGTACTTATTTACAAGTGCATGCATGCATCCATGTGGAGGTATGGATGTCGTCATGTCATGTCGATCTCGGGCACTATGTGCAATGCAATCAATGTAAAAAAAGTAGCGGTCTTTGCAAGGTTTTGCACTTCCTTTCCGCACACATCGTCCCGAAAGCAGCAGTGCAGTGCTTGGTTAGATTCCAAGATTCTTTCAGACTCTCTGTGCACGGAAGCAGGCGGCTTGGAGAGCTAAGAACAGATGAGGCAGCGACACCGAGATCTTCTCTTTCTGGTCGGCGCACAAGTATGTCAGAAGGTACCTGTTGGGTGCAAAGCGGCTCGACTCTGTGCAAGCTGCAGCATCCTTCTACATGTTGCAACGACCTTCCACACTGCGACAAGAATAAGCCCTCGAGGCTATCTTTGACACCAGGCGAGAGTGGTTCGGGATGGAGCACGGCAGCAGCAGATCGTACCTCATGTGCATGAACTACTTCCGAAGTGCTGTGCGACTTCATGCCGAGTCTCAAGAGCATATGGCGACATGCCGCACTTCCTGAGCTGGCAGCACGTAGTTGCTGTGTGGAGCGTTCGACCCACTCTGCAACCTGCCAGCGGGCTTGCTCCCCATCATCAAACGAAGCATACATAGCACGCAGCACATGCTCCTGTACCTTTCTTGCTCAATTACAGCCTTTTGCCCAATGTGTGCCGAACGGCTGTAACAACGTCGTGGACCCCCTGGTCCGCAAAACCGCAAAACAGACCGGCTCTGTCACTTTGCTTCGCTTCATGCGTGATGCAGTGCTTCGTCGCGCTGTGCTTCGTTCATAGCTGTGCCACACCGTGCCAGCACCGTGCTTTGCCTGACTTCTGACGATGCTTCGCTCGATGATCTGATGCGCCGAGATGCACCGAGTTCCGAAGTTCGTGCTTCTCACGCGCAGTTTCCTGAACCGCCTGAGCTGCAATGCTAGAGTCGACAGCAAATCGTGATTTGAGGTCCAGTATCCGCTGTCGCTTGCAACTCCGCACTCGAGAACAGTCTTTGTCTGCAGGATTATTCGTGGCAAGCCTTCCGGACTTCTCTCGAAAGTGGCAGGCTGCCCTACCTGCGATTCAACCCCATTCATGGAAATCCGATTCTGCCACCGAGGATCCAACATTCGAAGCTTTCGTCACAGTCATGAGTCTGGGCTATAGTCTGGGCTGGCACAGCGCTGTGATCGGTCGACGGCAGAATCTAGTGTGCCTGGTGTCGACTTCACTTCAAAGATCGGGGAGATGCTGAAGTGTGCCCCAATAAAAGTGGGAATCCGACCGATTCGAATTGACTGAGTTTCACCTGTGCTCCATGCAGTTAACGACTTGATGCGGGCTGTTGGATTGCAGTATGCCACTCGACACTCCTGCCTGGGGACCCGCAGGAGAAGCGTTGGCAGTTGGAGAGGCATCCTTCCTCAGGAAGCACACAGCCACCAAACGAAAACATAGATTCGACAAAGTGATTGCTTGGCACAGCCTTGAACATCCTGCAGGACCGACTGAGCCACCTGACCAGCACAACCGGCAGGACGAACTGGTTCAATTGCAGAATAAGCATACTAAGGTTAGTAGGTTGGGCCTCCGTGTGGGCTCGTTTGAGCAAGTCTTGCATCAAGTCGGTGGATGCCATCGCTTGCCGTTGGAAAGGGCCAACAGGATTCTGTCAAGCATTCTCCGGATCTGCGGAATGTTACTGCTGATGGCGCTTCATTGCGGCGTGCGGTAATAATTCCCGCCAAACCTGTAAATTACGGCGTGAAAAACGCAGGTTTGAAATCTCGCCAGCAGCTGCAAACTTCATGCCGTCATGGATGGCTGTGGCAGAGAGGAGGAGAACGACTCATGGCAATCGGAGGAATTTGTGGTTCATGGAAACTGAACACAGCCAGTGGGATATGCGCTTCCATGTGCTTCTTCCTCCAGTCCAGCAGTGTCGCTCGGACAGTGCTGCCGGCACTTTCCATTCGATCGTGAAACCTAAAAAACTTGTTTCGTGAAACGCTCATCTGCTGGCAGTGCAAGCAGGGCACGAGAGCAATCAAAGAATCGTGAACACCGAGAGGATCCAGGAAGGTTGAGATCAATATTGGCAACCTTCATGACTCTTGCTTCGCTGCACCCAGCATGTCCTGCAACCTTAGAATGAATGTTGGGACAGCTGCTTGTAGCATCGAACTTGTCGTATGGACCGTTTCGAGACAAGCAGTCAGTGCCATGCTAATCATGTTGTTGGACTTGCGAGCGCTGGGAGGGGAGGGCCAGAGTGGGGACGGGGACGAATCCTAGTCGCCCATGCCCAAGCTTCTTCGCCCGAAAAAGCTCAGAACTGTGCAACTGCAGCCTGGTCCAACAAGCAAGGCTAGTCACTGGTCTAATTTTGCGCCAAGATTCGACACCTCATACTTTGACAGCTGCTCGAAGGCAGTGCTACTGCAGCTGCCAGAACCGTCTTTGTCCAAAAACGCAAAGATTTGCGCAACCGGACCAAAATAGCCCAGCGTGTCCCAAGCTTCCTGCCACTCCTCCAACGTCATCGTGGCAGTGCCGTCGCTGAGTGCAGCCCAAGAACTTTCCTCGTCGCCAAAGAGCCGCCGACAAAATAGCATCGTCTCCCCAATGCAAACTTTCAAATCCTCGCGGAAGAAACGCCAGTGCTGCTATGCAACGTGTCTAAGCATGTGCCCTTGCATGGAAACAGGTTGCCCTTTCTTCAGCTTGTGTTGTCGCATCATTGCCACATGTGAGACCATGCCTCGATGAGAGTGCAATTACGGGTGTCCTGTTTATATGTTAATGTCTGTCACTCCTTTGCAGCTCTACGATCCTACGACCAGCAGTTTGAGTTACTTCACTCGAGCAGCAGAAACGTAAGTATGTCGCACGAAGCGGGGTGGTGCTTTCACGTGCGGTGCTAGCAATGAGAGCGAGAGATTGACTGGATTCCTTATGTACTTTTCTTCACAGGGACATACCTGCATATACGCATGCTGCGATGCATTCCGTACAATCACTTGCCGACGCCGTCGCATGAGGTTTCTCGTCTATTGGGATGCTGTGCTCGTACGACTCGTAAGTGTACCTGCCCGCACGATTGTATGCCCTGCAGCTGCATCCAATTGATGTCCACAAATGTCCACAGCATGCTGGGGATGGCTGGGGATTGCAACTGTCGAATGCGGGACGCTGGAGGTTTCCAAAAGTTAGCGTGCAAGTGTTCCGGTCGACGAAGTGTAGCTGCGCCAGCTGGTCAAGCTCAAATGGACCAGTATGGGCTGCAACACTTCGGCACACAACATCATTGACTGGTTCAGTACGCTGGAGCGCGAGTTTGCTTCCTACCAGTGTTTTCTCGGATTTAATCCGCTGAAGCCTTCAGCCTGCTTGGGGCCACATGAAGCGAAAGCAATGCGCATTGAACATAGCGCGAGAACTGCAAAGGATGACCCGCAGTCATCAGAGGAAGCAAACCTGACTTGTTGTCCTTTCATGAAGTGACGAATGCTATCAGCCCGTTTCAAGAAACTGTAGTGACTGTAGTGATTTCATGCTAACCGCCACTGTCACAAGAGCCAAGCTGTGATGCAAGAAGCTGGCGGCTCCTGCTCCACGTATCTCAGAGCATCCCAATCTTTCAGGGAAATCTTGCCTTCCGAACGAACGTCAATGAATCGAAACACAGTCTGGAACCGCTGCTGCTCCCCCGGCCCTTTGAATCTGGCAAATCCTATTCTTTTGCATCCTTCTTCGAACTCACGGCTGCTCATCTGTCCATCGGCATCCTTGTCCTTGTCCTTGTCCTGCCTCATCTGTGCAAATGCGGCTGCAAGAGTGTCGCAGTTCGCTATCATCCACGTTGTGAGCAAAAGGACATCGGCAGGCAACTTGCTGGTGAAGCTGCAGAAGAAAACATCTTCCTCTCCGATTTCCGTTTGCCAGCTTCCCATCTGCTCCAAAAGGTCTTTCCTCATCTTGAAGCTGCGCTGGTCGGCTCGGCAGACGTACTCCGCCTCGAAGACACCGTGCTTCGGTACGTTTGACATCTGTTCCCAAGACTTAGGAATTCCGAGCGTGAGTGGATCTACAGCACCCTCTCCGGAAGTGTATAAAGGGTCCTTCAGGTTGGATGGACTTTCCTTTCCGGACAGCTTGAGAAGAGAACTCACCAACAGCCTCTCGTCAAAGTTCTTGCAGCTCAACTGAATGTGAATCTGCTCCGGTTGGAGGTAAGGGAAGCTCGCGGCATATCCTAACCGTTGCAACATGGAGGTTGATGCATCATCGTCTAGTCTCATCCGCACGAGCTTCTCAAATTGGATATCCACTATGCGGTTGTAAAACATCGCGAAGGCATCACAACGAGTAGTTGAGTCTTTGAACAGGTCGAGAATTTGACGTAGCTGCAAGCATGTCAAGTAAAGTGTGTGGGAAATCTGCAGGAGAGCTTGCAGCCTGCAGCGAGAAGGAGACCGTGCAAACTGAAGCAAAGCCGTCATGATCAGCTCGAACTGGTCATCTTTCACAGGCTCAGCGCCTCTTGGCCTCCGTGAACTGTTGTAGTCCAGCTCGAGGACATCGCTTTCTGCGAGAATCCAATCCGTGAGACTGCATGGAAGAGGGCAATTTGCATGCTGAATGTTGCGCGCGTGAGAGTTGTTGCCGAGCTGCGAGGTGTCTGTCCCGCCTTCCTTTATTCGCAGAATGCCCTCCCAGTTGTCTAGGATTGCCAGGCTTTCAGCCACGCCATAATCCACCGGATTGGACATGTCCAAAGAATAGTGACCAGTTGGATTGCCAGCGTTGAACGAGAACTGCCGCGCTGACCGCTGAAGCATTCTTACATAGTCACAGGAATTGGGAATGAGGCGCATTCCCAAATAGGCTTGCAAGGGGCTTTCTAGCGGAGTGCACTGAAGGCTCGCCATAACATCCCAAATCTGAGCCCGGTCTTGGCACATTACTGCGATCTGAGCGAAGCTAAGACGGAAGTCTTTGGACAAAGCATCAATCATGATGCTCTGCTCCTCTCGCAAGCCTTCCATCCGCCTCCATTGAGCCAGCAGTGCAACCTGCTTTGAGCGGCCTGGCAAAATCCGCAGCAACTGGGCATGGCATGTGAGCACTGAGTTAAAGTCCAAGGAGTCTGAACTGCCTTTGGCTAGGGCAGCTCTGTCCTCGAGCACCTTATCCATGGTAAACGTCAGCTCAAGAGTACCAGCCTGTGGTAGTGAGTAGATGCCACTGGAATTCTTGGATGCATGACTGTAGGGCGGTGAGGCAGTCATGTCGCGGAATGTTTGGTCGAAAGCCACATTGAGTCGCTCTGCGGTTTTGTACAGCATGCGAAGCAAGGTGCGGTGATAAGGCTGTGCCAAATCAAACTTGTATCGCCCTTGAGGGCGAGACGCACGGAATATTTGCAAATCTGTCCGGGCTCCAACGACTGTGCCCTTGCTGCAATTCTCGAAATGGAAATATTGCAAGCCTGATGTTTTTCTGGCAAGCAAGCGTAGCAAGCTGCGAATCCCCAAATTGCCGAGACCGTTGTGTGACACGTCCATCTCTCGCAACACCGTGTTGTTCTCCAGAGAGTCCTCAAGAAGAAGTGCTGCTCGAAAATCCAAGTAATTCCCTGCAATATTCAAGAGTTGCAAGGATGTGTTTTCGCTCAGATGCTCAAGCAAGTAAACCATGGAAGAGCTCCAAGGCGACTTCTTGGACAACGTTGAGCAGCTCGCAAGGTCCAGTTTTTCCAGAGTGCCCAACTCAATCAACTTCTGGCCGAGGAAGTCGAAGCCAAGCGCACCGAAGCAGTTCCAGCTGAGGTCCAAGTGCAGTATGCTTCTACTACTAAGCAACTCCACAATGCAAATCATCGTGTTGTCGTCCTCGTCGCTTGAGGATCTAGTGCCAAGCCCTGTGTCTGCCAAGGATAGAGTTTTCAGGGAGCTGTGATTTCGAATAGCTTTGCAAAGGGGAACCTGCCAATTCACCCCAATCGCCAAACCCGCCAGATTCAAAGACAGCAAGTTTTGCATGCTCGCGGAATTCAGCAACTGAATGAGGCCTGCAAACGGCTCATCTTGCACTAAGTTGGGGCAACCAGCCAAGCTCAGCTTCTGGAGGTTCCGATTGCGAGGCCTCTCTCTTTGAG
Source organism: Symbiodinium sp. CCMP2592 (assembly GCA_905221615.1). Taxonomy (NCBI): domain Eukaryota; class Dinophyceae; order Suessiales; family Symbiodiniaceae; genus Symbiodinium; species Symbiodinium sp. CCMP2592. The sequence continues at coordinate 360,949 of CAJNDT010006010.1, forward strand.
AATCCGTCGTGGAGTCTTGAAAGTAGGTGAAGAGATGCAGGAAAGCTTTCTCTGAAATGGAAGCATTCCCTTCCAAGTCTAGTTCTCGCACGGGGGAGCCTGTGTCAAGCATTTCGCATATGGCCAAAAGGTCTCGGTCCGAAAGGCCCTGAGCCTTGGCATTTATGCAGTCCGAGTGGCCTGTGACGAATGGATCTGTCGAGGGCAAGAGCCCTTCCCGATTGCAGGCGCTAAGGTACTGCTTCGTGGAGAGTGACTGTTTTGCAAGTTGACCAACCTGCCAAGGACGCTGGAACTTGCCCTTGTACAGCAGGACAGATTCCTTTGGATTGTCCTGGATGCTTGGAAGCAATGATGTGGGCAACGTCGTGGCAGAGTCTGGAATGAGTTTTGGGAACATCTCTCCCTTCTCTCGCAGGTAAGTGGTCAGGCCGCACATGTCCTTTGAAGCCGTGTCTTGCTGCTTCGGGTCTGCTGGACTGATCTTGGAAGTTGAAGCAGACCGTGCAACACCATCTTTCACTGTGTTCAGGGGCGGCTCCATCAAGGCTGGCAGCCAGTTCCAGGAACCGGCAGAGCAATGGCTACGGGCGCCGCGAGTCTTCCACTCGAGATCCTTCAAACTTTTGGAGGCCTTCGAAGCCTTCGATTTTCCCAAGTGACTGGGTACCAGCGCTGGCAGCGCCACGTCACTTGCGGTGAAGCTCTTGACATCCAGCGGAGTACCGAGCCGTGAAGAATTGTGGAACTGCGGCCAGAAGTCCTTCAAACGACTATGTCGATTGAACGTCGTCTCGGCCTGCTTTCTTGCTTCCTTCCTATCAATGGTCTCCTGGATGTTCTTCTGAAGTAAATGCAAGCTTACCCTAGTTCTTAGCAATCTCGCTGCACGCAGGACTCGGTAAACCTCCTGCACAACCTTCCAATGGTTGCTGGCGGATGGCGAATGATCTCCTCGCAGGACATGCGTCATCCTCCAAATGAGCTGCTCACGCACCAGCGTCTGATCTGCAGTGGCCTGGGCTGCATAGTCAGATGTCAGGATACGTCGAACAAAGGACAGTGGATCAGCTGTGAAATTGGCCACAGCTTCTTCATCTCGCAACAACCCCCGGCGGGCCACTTCCCGGAACATGTAGTCGATGAACGGGCCATCATCATGCCTCTCATTGGTTGTCTGTTTCACGCACGCGTTGACCAAGCGGCTTCGCCGTCCCATGATCCGAGTGAGAGAACAGCACCATAGCACGCCTAGACGAGTGGCTTGTGCCAGAATATGCAGTCGGCCATGCAAAGCAGGCTGCCTTGTGCGTGACTGGCCCACTCACTCAACGGAACAATCGATTGTACAAGATACAAGGCCTGGGGACACAACACGAAGAAATATCGACGTGGATTGTTGTGTGGTAGTCGCGTCCGTGGAAGGGTATTCGCATGTAGTCACGAGAGCTGCAGGACGCTACATGACCACTCAGGGTGCTCTACGTCGCACAGATATCCGCCAGATTCTCTATCCGAGCGTTTGGTTTACTTGGGTATGTGCTTGCAGGCAAGCGGCGGGTGGGATACTGGACAGAATGCGACGTTTAGACTGGTGCAACTTCGATCATCAAAAAGGTCTTGTCTGCAAGGCGGTTTAGGCCAGGGGCAAGCCTGAGTTTGAAGCTGGCACATCTTTTCTTGCAACGCGGAGTCGTCACCTATGTAAAGTGAGTTGGAATAGGCGTTGTTTTGGAACATACCTGGCTGAAACTTCGTCACTCCATGACAAGCCGACTAGCTGAGCTGCTGCTGAAGCAGAGAAACAAATTCTGCCAGGCCGACACCATGTTGGAGTATTCACTTCTGCCACGCCAACGGGAGTTCACCTTCGAGATGCAAAACAATTCTCTGAGCATCCTAAGCCCCCGATCCCTCAGACTCCAACATAATAGTTTTGCAAGGAAGCATATCCTGGTCCAGCAGCCTGACAAAACCCAGTGCAAGCAATAATCTCGGCGGGGCGCCTTGCAACAGCTTCTGCAAGCGATTTAAAGCACTGGCCTCTTCAAGCCATGCCGTCAGTACTGCCAATATCGGGTCTGGAAGCACTGGTGGTGCAAGCTCCTGTGCGAAGAACTGCTCAGCAATGGAATCGGCGACGTGCGAACTTAGAATCCAGAGCGACGCCACATGTGGGGCGGTTGTGTTGACCTCGACCCCTGTTTGGGTTCTGCGGCTGGTTACACAGTGGGTCGGCTAGATCGAATATCACCGACGACATCGGGGTGCCCCATCACTCTCTGATCAGGGTGTTCCTTGCTCCGTTCGAACGGCCGTCTGTCGCTGCCTTAATCTGGATTCAGGGAAAAACAAGTGTCTTCTTGCTCCATCTCCCGGCCAGACGATCTGATTCTACAGCGGCATCCAGATGTTTCGTGTTGTCCGTGCAAAACATGCCCAAACCTAATTCATGAGATGAGATCCTCAGACAGAAGGAGCTGCGCATCCACCAGCGGATCACCTGTCATGGTAGAGTATAGAGCAAAATAGAAGGGCGCTAAGTTTGCATGCATGCAGGACACAAACACAAACTGCAGTGAAACACGGCGGATGCCAGAAACGCCGTGTGTCCCAACCCCCGCCTTCAATCAAGATTGGCAGAACAAGCTCTTCACTTCCACCTTCGCCCCAAACTTCCACAAGTACCTTCTGCGACAAGTCAGTGAAGTTCCTGTGTGAGCTGCGGATGCTGCGGAGATAACAAAGGCCTCGTCCACTTGCGGTGTAACTTTCGAGCACAATCCGGCATCGGTCAAGGCGACCAGGGCTGCCTCACGGCCGCCGTGCACTGAAGCCGGAAGCGAGAAATCATGAATCACATCGAAGATGTACATCACTGCCGAAGATCTTCGAAGGCGTTTGTTGCACGATGCAGCCGGGTCGGCACGTACTCCAGCGGGGGTGCGGGGTGTAAGTGAAAGTCGGCAGAAAATGATGACCAGTACCTCATTCGATCTTTGAGCCGACTGCGTGCCGATGTGCTTTTGGTAAATGCCCGGGAGCATCAGGGAGTTGGACTCAACATTTTGCAAGCTTATTGTTCTGCTGGGCGGGGTGGTCAAGCGTTAAGTCAATGTGTCGTAGCCAAGGAAAACAAGATCTACTTTTTTGTGCAGTGGCGTGGCTCTGCGCCGTGCCGCGCGTCCCTGGGGTTCTCGCCACCACCTGGAAGCACGGTATTATTGGAAGGTCTCACGTGCAAACAAACCAAGGTGGAGATGTAAGCGAGAGGCATCACAGTGGTGAAAATACATGAAGCGGCTCAAGTGATGCCGATAAGGGCACTGCGTTTGCCGATGCCAGATCAAGCAAACACCCTACAGTGCCGCATCGATCACTGGCACCAACACCAGTGTTTGTCCGCACGCACTTCTGTAAACTACTGACCTCTTGTTTGTTTGCCTTGGCAGGTATCGGGGGGCACATGCTGCCAATACAGGGCAGGCTGATGGCATGTTGAAGGACTGATGTTCTCTTTGCGCGCCCCATGTAGCACGTGTTGAAGGACTGCCGTTCTCTTTGTGCACCCCATGTAGCACATGTTCACTCCAGGTGTTTCAGGGAGCTTAACGTGCACAGTCTTTCATCGATACAAAATGGTGGCTGGATGCATCTTGCAGAAAGTGCTCGCAGTGGCCCCCGGTGCAGATCCGTCATCTGCACAGACCACGGAGGGACCAACGTCCCCCGGACACCCGATGTGGTGTTCAGATGATGGGAAAGCAGCGACAGGATGTCACACATGGTAATGCTTATATCGCTGCCTTCAAAGATCGTGCAGTGTCCTAGGTGGAGGATTCTGGTTGCCACCCTCACCACTGCAGCTCGCTGCTAGCGTGGGTTGCTTCTCGGCTAGTACTTCGGCACACGACTCCAGTCAGGTGTATGAGGCAGAATGACCTGCTGGTCTTGCCGCGCACGGGAATGTTCCGCGACCGCGATATCAAAATCAAAAGTCCCTTGCTTAGGAGGCTCTCGCACACCGTAATTATTCAGACGTTTTGATGCACCTGGTCGCCTGGCATGTGCCATTCGCGCGATCGATGGTCTTTTTGCATGGTGCACGCCGACAACAGGAATGGCCTGTATCTGATTGACGAGAACCGTCGCCTCGATTACAGCGAGTGTTGTGCAACAACTTGTCAGAATGCAAACTCTGCCCATCCAAAGCCTGCTCAGGCGACGCTTTGATCGTTGGCTTGGGGGGAAACGTCCGCAGCCTTCGAAGACATGTAGCTGTTTTGTGAAGATTGAGACAGAGCATGTGGCTCCTATTTAAGGCTGCAGCCGACCGGCGAGCAGCTGCTGCCCAAATCTGCATGTTCACAAGTTGACTGTAAATGCCAGGATTGCCAGGCAAGGAATGAATCTGTGCAGGTTGATACCTTGACGTTCAACGTAGACTCAAACTGCTCAGGTCCAGGCATGCGTCTGAACTTCGTAGTGGAGGCGGTGCTCATCTCACGAAGAGCCTGCCGTCTGAACCGTGGGGCAAAAGTCGAGGAGGACAAGCCCGTTGCGCCCCGCGTGCAAGCCGTGCTGCTCGCCTCGCCAAAGGCCCTCCAGCTGCAATACGCTTGGAAGGCCGGCTTCTCCAAGTTTGCAGCCATATGCATCGTAACCTCCGAAAATCTCCGAAACAAATCACACCTGGTCACATTACCTGGAAGAGCGTTGGACAGCCCCGCCCCGCAGCCCATTTTCTGCTTGAAACTTCTTGGTCAGCCCGGGGTGTGACTGCAAAACTGGAGGATTACGAACTCTGCCAATGCTCCAGTCCGTGCATGCCCAGAACTGAGTCTCAAACCGAGCCCAGCATTTCTGTCCTCAGTCAGCATTCGGCGCTCAGAGCTGATGTTTCTCTAGGCATCACGTAGAGCACCCCTTTCGGCAGCCTAACCATACAAGACTATACTTTACGAGCCGTAGCAATATTCAGAGGTTGCAGTGTGGCCACTTCAATGACTCGGGCATGCTTGGCACAGGTTTGCGCAGCAATCGAGACATTATCCTTCAACTTCTTCAATCTCAAACAACACAGCGCCAACTAATGGCTCAGCAGCTCGCACTTGCTCAACAAAGTCCAAAGGCAAAGGTGAATACAGATAACATGTTGGCTCCGGTAGATGCAGGTCTTGGTGAAGGTGTGGCATAATGGGCGAAGGATTACAAGAGCAACTTCACCCGTCTTTTGCAACAGAAACATGACATGTTGTGATCTCCAAGCCGTGGGTGACGTACACAAGGAGTTTCTGACGGAGGGCCAGAACCATGTGAAGAAACTTGCTCAGTGCATCTCGACTGTGACAGAACCAGCAGAAGCCTTTCCAAATTGCGGATGATTCATCTCCACCTTCGATATTACGACAGAAGCACGCTCACGAAGGCCATCATTTCGTACTGGCACGTTGACGACAATACTTCAAATTTGAAATGCATGTGACAACACAGCAAGTGAAACATAAAAATCCTCTTGAGAACTCTCTTTTCTCACACACGTGTACCCTTCCCTTCGAGCCTCTGGAAGAGCGAAGCATGGCTTCCGTGAATCTTCATGGCAACAACAGTCGGCATACGACCTGATTCGTTTAGCACTATTCTTTTTTCTATTGCCTGAAGACTCATCTCCATGCCGCGTTAGCTCCCTCACCAACAGACATGCCGGCGGGCGATTTGCTCTCAGTCAGTCGCACTACGGGCTTCGACATCCACTCGCGAAAAAAGCGTCTCTCAGGCTTCGCGATCGTCTGGTCATGACATCCGCCAGCTGCTGTTCGCTGGGGACCCACCTCAACCCCATGCAAGTCTGTCTCCAGGCGGCGATATCAAGCTCGACCCTCTTTTGGGGGAACGACGTCGTCAACCTGTGGACCTAGTCCCAAAGCGATCTGGCGTCTGTCATTGGGATCACCTCGAAGAGCGGACTGCTCGTTCATGGTGGAGAGAAGCGAAGCATCGCACATCTCGCTGAAGTTCACAGTAATAAGTGCCCATGGTCGTGGTGTGCGGTGTGGTGCGGTCAGGTGCCGCGGCCTCCGCTGCCAAGGTGCTCCTCAACACCCTCTGATGTCGATAGCTCTTCCGCTCAAGCCAGGATGCTGGGCATTCTTGAACCTTGGCCAGCTTGTCCGTTGCCGCGATCACCAAGCCGCCCCCGTGACTTGCATCCTGGTGCATTAGCGAAGCCCAAGTCACCGCAGGCCACGAAGATGAGCTGGTCGATCTCGGTCGGCATGACACGAACGACCGCGTTGGCACTGGCCCGGACATACCTTAGCACGTCGTTTACTTCCTTCAAGTCCGCGACGGTCAGGTGTGACGGCGATCGCTAGATGAGGCTCACGCTCTTTTCTTTGCCCGGCCGCCCAACCCGGGTTTTCTTTGAGCCACACGTCGCTCCGACGTCGAAACGACTGTGGCACTCCACCGTGACTCCCTCCACTTGCTGCCTTTTGGTTTTGCTATGGTCCAGTACGAAGAGGCAGAACCTTTTTCAAAAGCAATATAACAGTACTTGTGTCGTTCAGAATTCAGAAGAGCTCTTTCAAGCAGAATTCCCGCTACAACTAGCTTCACGCATCACCCAGCAACGTTTAGAGCAGGGTGGTAGCTAGGGTTTTCGATGCACCAAAAAAACATTGCAGCTGTCGATCTTCATGTGGCATGTTCGGCTTGAGAATGCAACAACCTGCGCAGATTTGAAAGATGCGTGAAGAGCCAGCAGTTGGTAAACTCGCACTTGCAGCTACCAGTAGAAGCCTCGTAAACAAAAAGAGTGCGCTGGTTCGGGCAAGGCAAGATTTCCCACAAGAGCAAAATTCAAATTTTGATGTGCGGGAAGCTTGCCTGAGTCACAACATTTCGCAAATAGTTCTGTCAACCGAAGGTTTCGGCCAGTCGAGAAGTCGAGCAGAAAAGCCACATGCCAGGTGCTTTGGCGAACACCTGCCGCCTTGATATTTATCTAGGGGCAGCACTCGAAAAGGCCAGCTTCTGCCCGCCCTCGAAGTCGCTTCGGCTCCTCACGAATGCATGCATGGCATGCGCACTGCTGGATCTGACCAGCTGCCAAAAGCAATCCTGCTCTGCAAGTTCTGCCTCACGAAGCGCGAGATTCTGCCTGCAACCACGCATGCACAACAAACCTTGCCGCACCTGAAGGGCTGTTCATGCCCGATGCAGTGAAAGCGGTTGAAGTTTCTACATGCCTGTCCAGGCCAGCAGCATCTGCAGCTGCCCTTCCTGACATGTGCATTTTCACAAACTGCATGGTGACGTAAGGTAGACGACGTTCCTGGGTTCAGAGTGACGTGGATTCGGCCGTTGTGGCCTCAGAGTATGTGCAGTCCAATTTGGTCCAAAATCCTGTGCTTGGGGATTCGAGTGTGGTCGTGGAGTGTCGTGGTGCGTCCAATCTCTCCATGGTCGTGAATCCCAAACGATGACCTGAGGTCTGTCGGCTTCGAACTACTCTGCGGTCTTTCGCTGTTTGAGGTTTATGGCGACTTTCGTCTCCTTGGACATTGCATGGGATTGCATGTATTGCGAACACCACAATGAGAAATTGACGGGCTCCATTGCTTAAAACTTACGAAATTGAGGGGTTCGATTTCTCATTTTGGGGGATTCTTGGCTTGCCTAATATATAAGGGCTTGATAAGGCCTCAGCAACAGCTTTGGAGGGCTCCAGAGGCTTTGTGAGGGCTTATAATAAGGGCTTAAATGAAGCTTGGCCATATAGGAAAAACCCACCAAAATAAGAAATTCAGGGACTCGATTTCTTGAACTTAAGAATTGAGGGGTTCGAGTTCTTGTTTTGGAGGGTTCTGGTAAGGGCTGAATACAAGCTGGGAACAAAAATGGATCGACATGATGGCTTTCAAGAAGTCTAAATTCTAGAGGATGCCATGCCCGAGCGGATAAGCGCATGAGCTGGAATGGAAGGGGTGACAGGCTCAAATCTTTCTTTGCTCGCATTTCTTGATATTTTTCTTTGCTGCTGTTTTAACTTAAAACATTTGGGTTAAGAAATCCAGGGTACCCTCAAATCCCGAAAAGTTTTTTACCAAAAAAAGGTGCGCTTCAACATTAAGAAATCGACCCGCCCCCTCACGAAAACTTAACTGTTCCTTAACCGGCGCTGTCGCGGTAGATGATCGCTTCCTGCCTGTGGCAGATCTGCACAGGACTCGTCTGTCAGTTGGCATGCATCATTGATTTACTGACGTTTGACCGGCTGGGCGATGGAACTGTGCATTCCTTTCGCATGGCCTTGAACATCGAGTCCAACAGTCGTTACCAGAGCCGTGCATGAGAAGCTTATGAGGCTATCTGAGTATCTGCCAACAGCTGTCATCTGAGGAGCTCCTTCCATTGCCGTCAAAGCGGACTGGGGGGGGCGGAGGGGGGAAATGGGGCGGGATGGGTGGGAAGGGGATTGGGGGGGGGGGGGGGGGAAGCTTCTTTAACCGTCGATGTCAAGCTTAGCTGCTTTCAAGTTGTGTCATCGATGGGGGAGTCAGTATCGCGGCTGCCGAGCGCACTGTCAAGCGGCATCAGGACAGGGTTGCATTGGACCAGTGTCGCCATCACAATTCTCGCTAAGTGCTCGGAAACATTCGATGGTTATGCCAGCGAGTTCGCACATTGCAGCATACTGATTCGGTGGATCAGGCAGTGTCAGGCAGCAACATTGTACTTTGCTGGTCCACGGGCGCGACATGGCGCGACACTCGTGAGTGAGCCTTTGGCCGCAGTTGCAAGAATGTTTCGTTGTCCGGGTGGATTAGAGGAATCCTTTGGCAGTTGAATGCAGATTCAATTGGGATTGCAGAATTTTTTCCAGTGCTATCTGCAAACAAACTGACAAACAGTCTACCATAGAGATACTAGAATGAAGAAGCCGTAAGCATGGAGCAACGACCGGGCTGTCGGTTGTCGGCTTTAGCATGCTTTAGCTCGTGATGGAATAGTCTTCTGCAGCCCAAGGCTAAGGCCTGCGGCCATGACCGCTGCCTCAGCTCCAGTGGCATCAGGCACCTGGCCGTCCACATGCAAGGCCACACCAATCATGGCCAAGCTGAGCGTGCTGGCCTCTGGCGGTTTGACGGGGGAGGCCACGACTTCCGTGACCCGGTTCACGCCTGCTAAAGCCGTACTTCGCCCCGCACATCAAGAGCCATCGTAGTACGCAATCATGCACGAGCACCATCTCGGATCTCCCAGTCGGCTCTCGCAAAAGCGCGCTGAGCTTCCTTTACGGGCCTGTGGAAATCAGTCGACAGAGTCACGTCATGATTGAGCAGAATCACACTGCGTTGTGTAACACTCCGCTGCAACTGGGCTTGTGGCAAAACATCAGACAAAAAACTGACAAATGGCCCTGCGCCTGAGCACATGTTTCAATGTGATCAATTGCACATAAGCTCACGGGATGACCCCTGTATGTGTAAGGATTGCAAGGTTGCCACGGGCAACTGCAGGCACCGATACAGCAGCGGCAATCGCGAGAAGGCCGGCAGCCTCACCCCCACCGGGAATCGAGAGGAATCCATGCTGATGCTGTCTTTGTTCAAATTATCCCAGCTGACTCTCCATCCGTCTCTTGCCTCCCTTCGCCTGGAGGCTCTCCGATCGTCCTTTCTTCGGGAAGGCTGGGACAGTCTTTGCACCGTTTGTTGGGCAGCAGTTGGAAGGACACAAAAGGTGCGAGCTTTTTTGTGGCTCTCCGTGCCAGGACAAAGGCCGTGGATGGATCTCACCAAGCAACTATCCCACCCACTGCGCGAGAAATGCGACATGTACTTGGCACTTCCCACTTCTAGACTTTGGGAGAAGCCTTCAGCGCATAGACCACGCCGCACCGGGCTTGCAGACAAATGTGCCCGTGAACAGTCTTGTACGAAGGTCTTAACTAGAACTGCAAAGCCCAGGAGCCCTGCTCAGGTCCTTGTTCAGGGTCGGGTCGCCAAGCCATGCAGCTCGGCCTCGGGAGAGTTCTATTGGCCGGGCGATGCCTTTAGGATATGCACCGAAAATCGGCCTGACAGTTGGGGCAAGGCAGCTCTTGCATGCCTGGAGACAGATGCCGTTCACAGGCTGTGTCAGCGGCATCCACCCAAGGCTTGCAATTCAGCACAAGCGCCTGCTTCGAACTGCAATGCTTCCATGGCTTTGGGCACAAAGGCAGCAATGGAGGCATGCGGAACTCATGCCAATGATATGGAGTCTTTCAGAAGCCCATGAACAGAAGTTAAGATGCAACGAGGTCGCAGACAAGTTGCAGACAGGCAGTCCTTCGCCTTGCGTTAAGATGCTGATGAAGAAGATTTGCTCAGGTTCGCTGTTTTGCTAATTGGATGCGGGCCCATGCATGCGCCCATGTACAATAACCTCGAGACATAAGCAAGCACAGCAAATGTGATCATCAAGGTTCATGGGCTCGACAACCAACGGGGCCACGCGTAGGCAATTTTTGGGCTTGGGAGCCGGCATTAGCATGCGATCTGTCTAAACAACAACAACAACAAAGACAATTCTCGACGCCAAGCCTACGTGAAACAGAAAAACTTCGCTTCGCGAAACTTTGTCTTTCAAAGCGCAAAGATGTTGCGGGGTTTGTGGAACTTGCCTGGTCGACTGATGACGTACACACAAATATGCAATCCAGTCTTTGGACATTGTCTCGAACTTCGGTGCGCTTCCGTGCAATGACCCCTGCCGACTTCTCGGTGTGGAGTGTCTTGAACCCGTGAAGGCAGTCACCGCGAGCATCACCTGATCAGAGCGCTGTCAGATTGCACTCGGCTGCTTGGAAACCCAACATGCTTACCATCAAGCCGATTTCTGTTCCAGAGGGCCGCACAGAGGGACGTCTCGAACACCCGTCCATTTGGGAGGAGCCTGAGGCACAAACATTGACAGTGGCTATCCGGATCTGTGGCCTTGCGAGTTTGAATGCGGACATTAGTCCTGGCCTCGAATTGGTAAGGTGTCTCCATGAACGCTAACAGAGCCGTGCTGGGGCCGTCCTCCAAAGTACACCAGATTCTGTCGGGGGTTCCCGACCCGTCGGCATGCGACTTTGGTGTCGCAGGGCACGGCTCCTGGAAACCGAGCATGTCCTGTGTTGCCTGCATGGCAATGTGGAGTGTCCCGATGACAGTGCAATATTGCGAAATCGTTACCTTCAGCAGGCGTCGGGCAACACGCCATTCACCCTCTGAGTAGTTCTGGTACCTGGCGGCACATCTTGGTGGTACATGGATGAATTGATTCAGCTTAGTTCCAATAGAAACGGATCAATTTTCTTTGCTCGTGCGCGCTGTTTGCTTTGGGTGTGCTGGTCACCTGAGCAACTATGGACCCACCACGGACCACCAAACGGAACACCCAGCACCGGACCACCAATCGGCCGCCACCGACCAGACCACACCGCCACCACCGACCGCCCCACGAATCGCCAACCGACCGGACCACACCGACCGGACAAGCAAACGAAATGGTAAACCACGGACGGGACCACCGACGACACAGCTGCACGTTATCCAGTGAATTGAGCATCTGCGTACTTGCGCTTACATCGGCATCGAAACAATCCCGCTGCAATCGTGTAGGAAGCCGGTCACCCCATGTTGAAGAGCTGCAGGAACTCAGTGGTGTAGAGCTTTCGCATAGCTTTAACATCAACGCTAGCGTTGATAAAGTCTTCAACCTGCCACAGGAAGGTTCATTTTGTCTTGCCCGGCGCTTCCAAGACATGCCAAGCTCACAACGTTGACTTCGCTCGTCAATTTCTTTGACTTCTCCACCTCTTTCAATACCGTAGCCGTGGCAAGCCGTGGCATGCTGTGGCTGCTCACAAGTGGCTCGCCGTGCCTCGAAGAGCTGACGTGCTTTGAAGCGCTGCCGCACACTCCACTCCAGCGCCGTACTGCAGGAACATCCAAATGCGTCCAACATCGTGACAACTACAGGAGAAGCCCTCACTGCAATTTCTTGCAGCTACCGCCTGTACTCATGCACCGGAACTCGGTCAGTCTCCTGAAGCTCGCGTCATCGGACTGATGCAACAAGGCAATCATCTCAGGCGGCGGCCACATCGTACACATACAGGCTCAGAGGAGTTTTGGACCCCTTCATGTTGACCTGCCGAGGTGCATGCTAGTGCTCCAATGACGCTGCATGAGGCACTCAAGAGCATGTCAAAAATATACGAGCTTCTCAACACCAACCCCGGCCTTGTCTATGAGTCTGCACTGTCGTGCTAATGCCTGTCAGAGACAACGCAAGGAGGGGAGAGAGAGCGCGAGAGCGGGAGGCGTAAGGAGGGCGGGAAAAGCGTGGAGCGAGGGAAGGGCAGAAAGGGAGGGGAGACAAGAATGAGGTCCTGGCAAGAACAAAAAAGCCCATAAAGCTACTGCATTTGCAAAGTGCAGGATACTTCTTCGCACCTTGGAGCACGACGTAATGCAGTCTTGCGAAGCCAGAATGCTGACGTGGTACACCTGATGTGAAAGGGAAACTTCCACCCTCCACGATACAGTCAGCATGATTTCAGGACTTCAGGACACAACGGACCGAGTTTGCCTTCGTGGCGAGTTCCAAACTCTCTGCAATGCTCACATTCGGTGAAAGGTACGACCTCACAGCTGCAGCAGAATGAAAACAAAGGGAACGCACTGCAATTATAACTAACCGAAACCTGGCGTACTCTAGCAGTGTCTAGCACTCTAGCGGTGACTGGCGTGCCTTCCCCACTCGATCCCCGGCCCAGCGCGCATGTGCGCGCTGCAACATGACACAACGGAACACCATCACCCACAGCTTCAAACACCTGCAATCACCTACAGCTGAAGCTTCCGTCGCTCCCTCTGTGCTTTTAGCGCTCCATATCGCTCCGGCTGCGAGTGCAGTAATCTCCAGAGACTGTGCGTGCAACGGCAACGGCGGAAGCATCCGTGGCAAAGATGGCTAAACTGCTGGAGTCCGAAGCAAACACTGGCTGGGCCAACAGCAAACAGGAAAGTCAAACACGGCTCAAAGAAAACGTGAGACAGCCAAGGGGTCGACGCATCAATCTTGAACTCGCTTCCGACAGCGCCCTGCGGAGCTCAGGGAGAGAGTGCAAGGAAGTGAAGACTAAGACCTGATCTTATCTTTGAAAATCAGCTAGCATGCTGAGGTCTCGAAGGTTTCTGTGACACTGACCGTCGGCAATGAAACCGCTCGTGTTCCAAGGGGCAAATGCCTCCAAAGTTCGCTCCGAGTGTTTCATTTCGACTTGTTCTTTGCTCTCCTAAATCCGAAACATCCCGAAACTGTGAAGCAATACTTTCTGGCTTGTAGCTTGTAGCAGTCCAAGCCCTAACAAAGCCCAAGCGCAGCTCCAGGCGTCACATAGCCACATACAGGCTCCAAGGAGCAACCCGTCAGTCCCCGCGCCGCAATGTGACCGTGAAGATGCACAGGCCCGTTTCCGGTGACGGAAACACGAATTGTCTTGCATCAGCACGGTCTATACAGCGGCGGGAAAATGGTTGCCGCTTACTAACTTTGGAAAAGTAGAGCGTAAAAATTCTTCAGACCACAAGAAGTCTTAGACCCGAGGAACCGAATAGCGTGGCACTGCTGCGTTCGCCACGTATGGCGGAGCACGATTCCTACCCCAGTGGCACCGCCAATTTCGTGATTGCACAACGCACTCGATGTCCTCAACGGATGCGGCGCATCGTGGTTTGGAAAGAACACATATGTTGTTCAAGATGAGCACCGTCACGTCGTCACAGCGGCAGCCGTGGAACCGCCGGGCTCGCCTAGTTTATCCCAGCAGTCTTATCGGAAGAACCAAGAAGGTTGTGTAATGCTACCGTACTGAACCCTGAAATTAAGACAAGACTTACAACTTTTGCTGCTACTGCAAACTGCTGCAGCTCAACTACGAGTGCCACCACCACAAAAACGACTACTGCAAGTATGATGCTATCATTACTTCTCGTTCTGCTGATGCTCCTGCCGTACTGCTGTCTGCCGCCCTGTCCAAACGCACTGTCGCCCAGCCACCCGCCTCCATGTTCAGGTGCAGTACGAGCATTGAAAGTTTAATCGACTTGATATGACTTACTGCCACGCTGTGCATCCCCCTGCAGCTGCCTGATAAATCCACAGCACTGATGCTTCAAACATCTTCAGGCACGCGATATGAGTTGTTCTAGTCGCACCTAGTCACTAGTCAGCACTTTACGACGCCATGCCTCGATCGCCCAGCCGCGGTGAAGACCAAAGCTCAAGTTCACTCTGCAGTGAGCTCCAAGTCTTTGGATAAGACCTCAGTTAGCAAAAAACTGAGGCGTAGGAAGTTGGTCTGGATGCAGCCGTGGAGCACACGATGCACCGGACCGGGGATAGTTCGACTTTGCAAAAGGGTTGTTCAAAGCGACGCTGCGACCCTAAACCTCCAAGCAGAAACTGAAAGCCGCGAGCCCAAGCCGCTAGAAAAAGCTGTTGAATTCCGCCTCTGGGGCTGGGCTATGCCAGCCCAAGCCCACATCTGCACAGGGGTTCGCCGAAACCCTCGATCCAACAAATCCCTTCTTATTTCACCACATTGTCGACTCCATAGAAACAACTGTACGAGCTGTGCCTTTGTGACGTCATCCCGAGGTGTTAGAATCTGGCCGGCAGAAGATAATTCTGCCTACTGATGTCCGCTGGCTACGCTGAGCTCAGAGTCACGATCAGTGTGACCTGATCGTGTGTGTGTGTGCGCGAACAACACAAAACAAAGTCGTCCCGAATCCCGAGTGCCAGATTTCTCCGAATTAAACGGATGGAAGTCGGATGCCAGGTTTGAACAGTGATTGTCAGATGCGACTTTTGAACATGGACTCTGACACAAAAGGAAGTGGGACCACTGCCGTTCCCTACTGGGGATCGTATCGTGGAGACATGTAAGCTACCAGTAGCATCACACTTGGCCCGCACTGATTTGTGGAGCTGGAGATGGGCCAGAGGCGCTTGCAGAACTCAGGCCAAGACCAGGATGCCCACGGTATTCTGCCAAGGTTTTGTTGCTGTGGGTGCAGCCCAAAATCCTGCCGCCGGCTTCCGAAGTTGCAGGACAACTCAAAGAGCTTACAGGCCCTGCAAACACAACAATCGACAGGCGTGTGCTGATCCTTTGCCAAGCAAGAGATTTACCCTAACTCTGGATGCGGTCCTGACACATGACACCACTGCCATGTCGGCGAGCCGCGTCTGCTTTTCGTCTGCAGTAGCAAGCAAGGACAGATAAGTACGGTCCGACACGAAGCCCGCGATGCCCAGCAAAGCTACAAAAGCGGGGGAGGCTGGTGTACCATATGTGGTCGCTGACATCATCTTTAACAATGCGCGCCGTCATTCTGCTCGAGAAAAGTTGTAACTCTAATGACTCTAATCCTTCCGAGTGCTGCCAGATCTCAGCCGGCTTCTGCAAGCCCTACAACCACATTCGATGTCGGTATATGCAAGTTCTGTTGAGCATTCGGCTCCGTTTGCCGGGCATCAATCAATATTACTAGCAATCTTTGCATGAACGCTCAACCGGCTGATGTCTCGTACAAATAGCTGCTGGGATGTAGTAGCAAGAAAAGAAGCAGTAGCAGCGACAATAGCACATGTAGCTCTAGTGGCAGTAAGTCCTATTGGGCATAGTGCTAGTGGTTATCGTCGCGTCGTCGTCATGGCAATAGCTGTGGCGGTGGTGGTGGTGGTCGTGGTAGTGGTGTAATTGGCTTTAGAGTTTGGATGTGAGGCTGGAATGGTCTGGAGGTTTCAGGGTTGGTGGCGTTTGGAATTGCTGTTTGAAGGTTTGAAAGGGGTTCGGGTAAAGCACGAGGTCGCGAAGCGCGACTCCAAGTCGTTGGCCATGGCCTTGAAAACTCGGTCCGTCTTTCGCAGCATTTCGCTGCCACCGTCGCGGATCTTTCGCACAAAACCTTCTATGGTTTTCGCAGAGCTGACATTCTGATGCTGAGCCTGGGCATACAATTGCAATTACATTGGGGCTCGCAGGGCTGCAGAATGACGGCAAGCTCCCTGCGGGTCTTATGTGCCCCAAGTCTCACACAAAACCGCAGATTAGTGCGGTTCTGAAAACTCTGTCATGCAAAACCAAAGACATGGACCTTTAGGTCAAGGCTCATATGTATATAAGCATTGACTGTCCATGATCATGTCTCGATCGGCATCTAGGACAGCTCAAAGCTGCCGTGCCCCTCCACACCGCGAGGATTGGCCCCCTGTCGCGGCCCACCCTAGTGACCTGCTAGCCTTCGTGATGCATGCCAGGCTCACCGAGACAAGCTTTAAATGCCCGCAAGGCGGTTTGGTCGGAATCAAGGCCAGGATGCGGTTAACTCTCTTGAGGGCACCGCGGCCATAGCGCTGACGCTGCAGTGGGGTGCCCATAGTGCGCAGGACGACTTGTGAGCCGGCACGCGTGATCTGCAGGTTCGGACTCGTAAACTGGTTAATTCCGGCATCCTTCCAAAAACTCCGAGTTCGAGATACGGAAGGTTCACGCTGCGGGAATTCGCCAAGACAATGCTTCAGGATCTCTCCTCCATGCCTTGAACCGTTTCCCCTGTACGCGAATGATGCTGTTGCCGCAGAAGTTTACACTGTCACCTTCGCAAGACTTCTGCGCCGCTCACTCCAATTACAATTCTGTCCCAGAAAAGACCAATTTTTCGCAAGCCTGAGATCGCGCGTCACGTTTCCTCCGAAGCTTTGGGTCGTCTCTCACGTCTTAGTACAGTACTCTCATGTGCTCTCCCAGTGTCCTCAACAGAAACTGTAACTGGATCCTGTCCGAGCCCAGAAATCTGATGTCTCTCGACTGCATGTCTGAACTCAGCGCGTCTGTTGAATCTTCTGGCTCTGGCATGCCCTGCCTGCAGTCTTTGGCGGTTAGGCTGCCGTAAATCCAGCGTACAGACAGATGGTACCGCTTCAAGCCATGACCCACATGCTTCAACTCTAAGCATATTCCAAGCCTCCAAGTCGCCAGATTAGGAGGAAGCGATCACCTCATTGCGTCTCGCAGCCCGTAGTGGCACAACCGCAGGTCGCAAGCTGCTATATATGCTGCAAAGTCCGATTGACAGAGCCCAAGCTGTCTCGGTAGGGCACCACTGTTCTTGTTGGGAGCGCCATGGAACTCGCAAACGAGGCCGTGAACCTTGCCGTAGACTGTCATGGCCATAGCAGGGCTCTGAGCAAAAATGGTTGCGCAGCAAATAATCTTCTCTGGTGCGGGCGATCTCCGCAATCTGGTTGACGAACGTCATGACCTCGAATCACGAATGGACGTACGACGGTACATGCATGTCGCAAAGTCTTCGGCTTCACATCAAGACGGGCTGTGACGCACGCACACACACACACACGCACACCTACACACACACACACAGACACACACACACACACACAGACAAACACACAAACACACACACACACACACACACACCCACACACACACAGAAACACACACACACACACACAGAAACACACACACACACACACACACACAGAAACACGCGCACTCACACACCCACGCGCACACCCAAGCACGCGCACCCACGCGCACACCCACACCCACGCGCACACCCACACGCACACACGCACACACACACACACACACACACACACACACACACACACCCACACCCACACCTACACCTACACACCTGCACACCTACACACACACACACACCCACACCTACACACACACACACGCCTACACACCTACACACACACACAGACACACACACACACACAGACAAACACACAAACACACACACACACACCCACACCCACACCCACACACATCCACACACCCACACACCCACACACACACACACAAACACACACACAAACACACGCACACGCAAACACACACACACACACACACACACAAACACACAAACACACAAACACACACTAAACACACACACACACACAAACACACACACACACACACACAACACACACACACAGACAGACAGACACACAGACAGAGTGCCGTGAACGGTGCCATTTTTGTGTTTGCGCTATCGGTGCCAAAATGCTCTTGTAGGTTTTGGCTGACAAGGCTATCACATGAGCTGACATGTCTGGAGACCGGAGCGACAAAGTTTGAGTGCGATCCATACAGCGATGGGTGCTCGCGATCAAACGCCAGCTGGGCAGCAAGCCAAGAGCCGGGCAGCAGTCAGTCGCGGGTTAAAAAAAGGTTTGCTAATCGGGTTTCATTGTGAAGTTGAGCTTATCTCAATATCTGTAGGACTCTGCAAGAATTTCGTCGACACCAGGCCTTGCCCTGCAGAACCTCCGTGGCCGTGCTGAAGTCGCGGATGGAGGCTGACCCGATGATGCAATCCACACGACTGCCTGTGGCTTTGCAATGTTTTCAAGCACCCACGGCTTAGCTTGACGAGGCTGAGTCTGCAGCCCGGGACCATTGCATTCACGCCTGCGGAGTCGAGGCCCTGCATGTTGTCAGCCACAATGCTGGCGCCGGCCTGCACCAATCGGATAATCACCAGAGTGTCGCTCAATTTGCAGACAGAGCGACCTCTCCAAAGCCCAGTGCGAGCAGGGAGCCAAGCCTCGGTAGCAAGTTCTGCTACACAGTATGACAGGAATGAGGCCTTTAAAGCAAAGTCTTGTGGCTTCGAGCCGGAACTAGAACATATTGTTGTGAGATTGGCGCACCCTAGCTGCACGAAGCGCGCCAACTGCAGCAAAGGGGCTTGATAATCGTCTTCTCGAGCACTGCGGTCTCCATCATCCTGAGCTCTGCCCAAAGGTTTCCAAAGGATTACACTTACGTTCGGTCAACTGAATTTGCTGCCGCAGATGGACGCCACCTACAGTATGGCCTATGCCGATCTTTGCTCTGGAAGCGCTGAATTCGCAAGACTTACAATGACAAGCCTTGTCAGGCAGAAACGACTGCAGCTCTGCAACGATTCGATAAATAGATCTTAGGAAACGGAGCTTACTGCCTGCAGACAAAACCCCTGTCACC
Organism: Symbiodinium sp. CCMP2592; assembly: GCA_905221615.1. Classification (NCBI taxonomy): domain Eukaryota; class Dinophyceae; order Suessiales; family Symbiodiniaceae; genus Symbiodinium; species Symbiodinium sp. CCMP2592. The sequence goes on from CAJNDT010006010.1 coordinate 380,063, forward strand.
TTCGATGCAAACAAGGGTAGACAGGGGCAGGACAAACCGGATTCAACAGACAGGGTCAGAGTTAGACCGCGCACACGAGGACAGTCTAAGCTTCTCACGCATCGTCTCCAGAGGTGCTTCCTGACGTTAGGCTGTGCATTCCAAGCTGTATTAAACCCACGAGCCACCTGTCTGGAGTAGAGTTTTCGTCAGCCTATGTATAGGTGTGCTGCACAGATGCTACTATGAAAACGGCCCGGCCTGTCGAGAACCAGTTGAGAATTCGAGACCTGGACGCGGCGTTGGTAGCATGCGTCACAAGACTACGTGCACGTGTACTCAGCTTATCCTGAACGATCAGGTGCACACGAGTCTCAATGGCTAGTGACAGTGTGGGATTTACGGTTGCGGGAGCTACCCAATGCCTTGCAGAAACGCATTGCAGCACTAATCTTGCTTCGGAGGCAGCGCTGATGAAGCTGCACATAAGGACTACCTGATCCAAACAACAAATGCTGTGGCTAAAGCAACATGCCGAGGACACAAGCAAGACAAGTGGTACTTCTCCAGCCAGATACTTCGCTTCTCCCTGTCGGCGTTCACATATCGTGGGTGCAGCATGGTGAAACTCTCTGCGCGACAGTGCCGAAAGTGACACATGAGAACGCGAGCGCCCAGCAGACAGTCCCGTGCAGCCTTGTGGTATTGGCCTTGAACTTTTTAATTTCTTCGCCCTGAGCTGTCACGGTCCACAGGGGATCAAGCAAGGGGTTGTCGTGCTTGCCGGATGAAGCCTTGAACTCATCGTCTGCCATCTTCATGGCCGCGAGCGGGTTGTCGCGAATCAGGTTGACCTCGCAGCAGCGCAAGCATGCGCAAGCAACATGCTCCAGTGAAGCCAGCAAGCCGAAGACTTCCGGAGACAACCCCGATACTCACCCAAATTTTCGGCAAGCGCCCCAGAAGGAATTCAGGCCATTGTTGGCACGGCACTCCTATCTGCAACTCGGAGCTACCCTCCGAATGATGCCGGCAATCAAGGTCCCTCGTTGAGGGGCCTTTTCGATCATGCGCTCCACAGGGCGCAATACCAGAACGTTTGCGTCCTGGCCAATGCCCGGTCAAGAAACGTGCCCTGAAGCTCGTCTGGCAGCAGAAACTGTCTCTTAGATGCGCGGACCCTCGGCTCCGCAGACGCTTCCCTTCACTAACAACCTTTACTCGCGCCACCTTGCAGGGGTGACAGTAGCAACACTTTCCAATTTGCGCAGTCGCGACATGTAACATCCACATATTCCTTCAGTGTCCACACGTCTACAACTCCAACTCCAAGTTTCAAACCCAACTAGCATTTTCTTTTTGAGTTGGTGTCGGTCGAATGCATTGTGCCATGAGGAGCTTTTTGGCGAAACTTTGCTGGTGTCGGGGTGGAATGGCACCATGAGGCACCATGCGTAGAACTTGAGACTCCGAACATTAAACCACTTTGCACAACATATGGACTAGTCGGCTTCGCTCTCTTACTTTGCATCGCCAGAAAAATTCACGAATCTGCATCCACCGAAGAAGTAGCAAGCTGTTAGGTGTGTCTTTCATTTTCGTGTCAACTGTGTCTCTGTAACGATCCCAGAGCTTGTGATCTCTTCGTCAATTCGTGTTTGGTTTTGGGTTAATTGTGCTTCTTTGTTGTGAGTTTCTTGTCCGTTGCTTCAAGCCCCGCAAGGCTGAAACTTTGCATTGCTTGGCCTCCAAGCCCTAAGCCCTAAGCAATGCGGCACCCCGAACCCCAAACACCCCCAGCCTTATGCCGTGGGCCCAAGCCCGAATTTCTAAAGCTCCCAAACCCGAAAAGCCGCAAACCCTAGTTCTCATCCCTACTCGTACAGGGGAGCCTTTCCCAAAACGTGGAAAATGCATGTGTGGGCCCTTGGCTTCTCTATACAGGGTTCCGGGTACGAGCCTTTCCCGTGAGGGCAGCAAGTGGTCTTTTCCGTGACGGCGAACTTCTTTGGCTTTTGGATGCTGTTGGGCTCTGGAGAGGCCTAAACTTGCCCAAACGATGCCAGCTAGCCACGGGCCTCTCAAGACTTTGGGTTTGGCTGCCGGTAGCTTGCCCTGGTGCAAGGGAGCCTGTCCCGCAAGGGGGGGCTTCCATAAGCTTCCAGTCAGAAAACCCTCACCACAAACAACCCTCCGCGACAAAACGCTTTCCCGTGGGGCCGCTTGAAACCCGGACCTAGGCGCAGGGGAATCTTTCCGTAAGAACCGTATCCTTCAAGGGTGGGTGCAAGCACCCCTCATACCGCAAGTGAAACCTTCCCATAAGGGTGCGCTTCCGGCAGGGTCCCTTTCTTTCTGCAAGGAACTCTTCCAACAATGGGGCCTTTCCAGTAAATGAGGTGCCTGCCAAAAGGGGCCCTTGCCGCAAGCGCCTTCCCTTCCCATAATGGGCGCCTTTCCGGACGGTTTGTGTGAAGGGGTTCCCGATAGCTTTGAAGTTGGCTCAAAATCAAACATCCTGCCTCGCAAGGGCCCTTTCCCGAAAGGGACTTGACTTGGAGCGCGAGTGTCTGCACAGTTTCTATACTTTCTATTGACAAGGCCATTTTGTGAAAACGTAGATTTTGAACGGGGTTCCGCTTCGAGACCTCGCCTCGTGGTCTATCTACAGGTTTCATGAGTTGGGCTCAGACCCTGTGCTTTGGGCGTCTCACGAGATTCTTGCATCGATTGGGGCGCCTGCAAGCAAAATCCCTAAGAGCACTAAACTTGACCCGCCAAGGCTGAGATTGGGAGAGTGCCTGAACTTGGGCGCCACCACAACACACCTACAGTGCTAAGCCCCAAACCCGACATGCTGAACCGAGTAACCCTGTATTGCTAAAACCATAGATCCCCAAACCCCATGCCTAACTCATCCCATCGTTGATCTTAAGGCCCAAACCCCCAAAGCCTCCCAAAAGCCAAGCCCCCTGACACCTAAGCCCTCATTGCCACACCGTACACCCTGAGTAGGCCCGAAATCCAGCAGCCCTAGGCTCTAGACCCAACCCCGAACCCCTATACCAAAGCCCAAAACCGTACTGTAGGAAGAGACACGGTCAACACCGGTGAACCCAAAATACCCCCAGGACCCTGGACCCTTAGACCAAAACTTCCAAGTGTACGACCGCAGCGGGAAAAAACTGTTAACAAGAAAATGAAACAGTCGGTTCACCATACAAAGATGCCGTTACAAGGAAGGCCCGAAGAAATGACGTGCAAACAGCGTAAACACCAGCTTCCGCATGCATCCAGGGCCAGAGCTTTACAACTGTCGTAGAGAAGCGCTGCGAATTGGTGACCGCCTTGTGTGAGTTGTGACATTCGTCCAGCCTTCGCCGTGACATGCCGCGACTCTGCTGAGGTCACCCTTCTGCAAGCTTTTCTCCACCACCCAGTTTCTCTTCCACCCGCACATCTTCCGACCGAGGCCGCCTTCTACCACTGCGGCGCTCACACTGCCGCGTCTGGACGTTTAACTTCAGTCACGTGCCTAAGATTCGTGCAGCAGTTCATGCATGCAGACATGGAGGTCGTGGAAGGGGATGATGTGGATGCATTTGGCTGCTAGGGGGTATCTCTATGCATATGACTGTGTATATACACACATGAATGCATGCATGCATGAATGTGAACATGTATGTGTGGACCACGTATCTACATTGATTATATATATATATATATATATATATATATATATATGCTACCCCCCCTCAAGGATCTACCGTTTTCGTTGTTTGAGATCCAGATGGGAAATTTCATGTTCATGGACATTATCTACAATCTCGATGCGTCTTATCGGAGTTGTGAAATTTATACCAGGTTATGTGAGATGACATATCTGTGCTCTCCTGTTGCGTGTTGCCTTCAGAGCCCATACTGCTGCCTGTAAAAACCTACTCAGGTATATGTACACAGAACATACATGCGTTCTTTTGCAACACGAGAAGAAGTCGTACGCGCATGCATGCCGTGTGGGAAAGCTCAGTGCTGTATATGAAGGAAATGCAGAATCTAGGATCTGCGAAGTCCCTGATCAACTCGAACTTTTACTAGTGAGGGACTTCTAAACAGAACGGAATACGTTATAGAATATCCCCTATACATATCCCTTAGAGTACCTTCTGCAATAACTTGTATTTAGCCAGTAGCAAACCCTTTCGAATACCTTTTAGAATACATTGTATAATTACGCTCTCATAACCCATATATACTTTACAGACATCCATCTGGAATATCCGATCAAATACCTTCCTTATACAAGACCACCTATATATGATACACCCCGCACGCCTGATGTTACATATACCCTTTAGGACACCTTATACAATACATAATGTAGAACACCTTAAAATATCCTTTAGAATGCATCCCTCTTCTTCCTTGAAAACTTTCATACAGAATACCCAACTAGATTTCGAATGCCACATAGAATACCCTTCAAAATACCTTATGGACTATATAATACCCTATAGATAACCTTTCAAACAAAGAATATACATATACATTTTCTTTGAGGACAATCAGGACGAGCCCAAGATCTAAGAAACCCTCAAAAAAGTAGCTTATTGGGTAAGGGATTTCTAGGATAATAATCTAGGGAATACCTTACAAACTATTCCTTCTACACACCTTAGCGATTTTCCTATAGGTGACCCTAGGTGATACATTAATTATAGAATATCCTTTCTCGTTTATGTTTTTGCCTGGTACAGTCCCTTGTACAACGCCGTACGGAATTCCCCATGTTACGTAATATGCCCTTTATAGGCCTTACAGCATACCATCTGCAATACCCTACAGACTAACTTCCAGAATATGCCCTGTGTCTGATACCCTCTGAGTACCCCATAGAAAGACTTAACGAACAACTTCTAGACTATCCTGTCAAATACCCGTAGAATACACCATAGAATGCCTCATGGAATATTTTAAAGATAACGGATTAATGCGGGGAACATCAGGAGCGTACTGCTGTATATAGTATCCCTGCTATATGCCCAGTACAGCCCTATACACTTCTTTACAGCATACACCCTGCATCTGATACCCTCTGAGTACCGCGTAGAAAACCGTAAAGAGAACCCTTTAGAATACCCTGTAGAATACCTTTGGAATGCACCGTAGAATGCCTTGTAGAATAATTTGCTCACTTGGGATGAACGATGAACCGCGATTGCACTCAAGTCGCCCCGATTGAACTCAATCGCTGCCCGGATTGCTGATTGAAGATTCCCGGGGAAACTTTTCCAGGAAAAGTTCAATCTTCAATCCGGCCCCCGATTGAGCTCAATCGGCCGCGATTGAACTCAATCGGGCCAGGGTGGAGTTCACCTAAACCTGAAAATGGTCCATCGGCTAGCCCCTCCCCTCAAGGGTCCACCATTGTCGTGCGGTGGGGCTCCCAAACACACGAAAAGGGTAAATCCATGAGGGGGGGTACCACATATCTATATATATATATATATATATATATATGTGTATGAGTGTGTGTGTGTGTGTGTGTGTGTGTGTGTGTGTGTGTGTGTGTATAAGTATGTGTGTAGGTATGCGTGCGTGTAAGTATGCGTGTGTGTGTGTGTGTCTGTGTGTGTGTGCGTGCTTGCACGTCTGTGTTTGTGTATATGTATGCATGCATGCATGTATGTACGTACGTGTGTACGTGTATATGTATGTACATATGCATATGCGTATGTGCATGTGTATAGGTGTGTATACATGTATATATGTATATATACATATGCAATATAACGCCTGCCTGTACACTGCGTGTACAGAACGAGCCGCATCACCAGAAGTGTCGTCACACATCGTCAAAGATTTTGGCTAGCCATCATGTGCACCAGCAAAAGGCAGGAATTGATCGCTAATGGTCGCAAACCTACTTCTGGCAACAAACATGGCGACAGCACCTTGGAAAACTGAAGGGACGCCACGCAGAGCACCAAGCAGATGAAGCCCTAAGAGCAACAGCACCGCTATTCATGGCAGCATGCAATACACACAGAGCTGAGAGGCTGGCCGTCAGCATCATGTTGTTCTGCGACTCGACTCTCACATATGGCCTCGCAAGACCCGGAATTATGTCCGCCTAAACTCCAGACTTTGCCAGCGGGGCTCTTCAATGGCTAAATCATGGGTGAAGCAGTGTCACAACGTCAACAAGGGTGGCACACGCTTCGACGATTCATCCAAGAGCACTTGGCTGTCTTGGCATGCTGCTTATGGCATGCCTACCCAAAAGAAAAATTCTTTGCAAGGCTGGAAATACATTGAAGGCTCGATTGCATCGAACCGTAACTGTCCTGCAGTCCTGCATAGTAGGAACATTGCTGCTCAGCAGGCGACCGTGCATCAAAGAAGAAGGCCAGATGCCAATCATCAAATTCTTGCCTTGCGATGAAAAAAAAGCGGTCCGGTCCGTTCGGGCATCGTGTCATCCAAGCGGCTCTGTGAGCAAAGAAGGTTGGATTCTGAACCGCTCTTGAGGCCGAAGGTCCTGAGGGCACCTGCGCGCGTTGACTCCACGAGGCCTAGGAAAATGCTCTAAGCCCGCGCCTCACCGCATAGGAAACTGTGTCCTGTGATGGGTTATGTCAGTTCTCTCTACAACATCTGACCGGTTTCCACAGCCTCGTCACATGCAGATCATTGAATGACATTGGTTTTGAAATTCCCGGTAACACGTACTTGAACGTCAAACACCGTCTCAAGCCCTGTGCAGACTTCCAGCGCTTTTGCAAGCTTTGCCTCCTCTCCTGGCCCTCACTGAAGTTACTACACTGTTCATCCGCGAGCACATTACGTCCGGTGAGGTTGATGCGGAAACAAAAGCAGCAGCGGACGCACTCTTTTTCCGTAGCTCCGGATTAGGACTCATCGGGCCAGTGCAGGCCGAGTCATCCGTAAATTCGAGCTACGGACCGATTTAGGAGACCTGGGTGGAAACCGGACTCCGGGAACTATGCTGGGTGCACGGCCTAAGGTAGACACCGAAGCCTGCCTGATGCGATGGAGTGCCCGTGCACTGGGAGAGCACCCGGCCAAAATTCGCAAGTCCAGAGCCGGAAAAGTATGCTTGAACGTGGTTCGGACGGATGGTAAGACGAGGCGGGCAAGAAAACAATTTTCAGGGTATCGTAATCTCATCCGATGGATTAAGTCCCAGAAACACCGGGTCACGATCACGACTGAGGCCATCTGCTGTAAAGCTAGGGAAACCCGGGACGTGATCAATGTAGGACGAGATGCAGAAGTGACGTTGCCAGCGGAAATAAATCTCCAGCAGCTGGCGAAGACCCTTGGCTCTGGAAAGGCCCTTCCAAGAGTCGGAATCGGACGGACTGTTATCACACCGGCTGACAAAACGGACCGGATGATGAGCATCAGGCATCAGGAGTGCAACGCTCCATAAACGCGCTAGCCAACCCAAAAGCCCCCAGGCCGCGTTAAACTTCTGAGGGGGCGATTCCGCGATAAACCAGGAAACCAGTCACCGAGTGCATCCGAGGAAAAGGTGGCTCGAAACCAGGCCGTGCGACCAGACGAGGGGGAAAACGGGAGTCGGCACAAGCATCGGCAAACGCCTCACAGCTCAGGAGCGGTGCGATTGGCAGTAAAAAAGAATAGGCAAATCACCGGAGAGGCAAGAGCTCCAAAAGTCCAGGACCGCAGGGGGCTCCTTCGAGAATTTTCGGTCAGATTCCGGGGGCACGTGGACGGAAATCCAGACCCAGCGCTCGCCCGCAAACTGGGCAGGAATATCAGCCAGGCACTTTACCTCGCTGTTCCGAATCGAAACCAGAGAACAACCGGGCGTGCAGCTAGCATGTCCTGTGTCTCTAGCAACGCGGCGGTCAGATGATTGGTTGGAGCGAAGGAGTCCACTTGTCCGGGCTGACATGCGGAGGAGAACCTTGGTCGCTATAAAGCGGAGCCAAGGCCGGACGAAAGGCCCGGAAAAGGGAACAAACCCAAAACAGGATGAAACAGCCTTCCCAGGAACGGACCGGACACGCTTAAGTCGAAACGACTGCGGAGACGACTTGCTTGCGATGCTCGCGGGATAAACAGAATACGAGAACTCGTAAACTGTTGTTGTGCAATGTCTTGTGTCTTACACAGCGCGAACGCTGAAGATCTCCTCTCCGTGTGCTATCATCCCCCTTCAGCCCTCACGTCCTCCAGCAATGTGGAGAGCAAGGACTGACCGAGGTGGTTCCAACCACCAAACTGCAATCGCAAGACTTCGCAAGCGGTCGCAAGCACAAGAAGCGCAGGACGGCGGCTTGACACGGACGCTTGGGCACTTGGAAAACGAGAGACCAGCCTGACACTCGATGTCCCAGTCAGAGCTGAGCAAGTCTTGTGCCTTCCGTCGGAGACTGTCATCTTTACTCTTGGATATTTTTGCTGTCTTCAAGGATCGGCCTGTGCTGGTAAGCTCCCCATAACATAGACCTTAGTGCAGGGCAGGAAAGATGCAGTGAACAATCCGTCAACCCAACGAAACATGTATCTGCAGGCGTCAGGCTCTATCCGGCAGTTGGGCTGATGCCAGATCCAGACGCGGCACACCGGGCATGCGGAGCATGTTTTTTTGTTTGAAGATGCTTGAAACCCCTAACTCCCAAGAAGCACCCAGAAAAGCGCGCTTTAGCACGTGCTTTCCCGAAGGATGCGGGCGGACGCGCTCACGCCTCCCAACCGAGGATGCTGCATAATTGAGATCTTGTTTTGCCACGGCTGCATCCCACGCGACCACGACGTCTTTCTGCAGCCTGGCCTGTGATGGCGGAGCGCAAGGAAAGGTAAGGTCAGCGCTGCCCAACCTCTGCGGTGTAGTTCCGAAGTTCATCGTACGTCTTGCCGCGGCCAGCGAACCCAACCTCAAAGTCGAAGAACAACATGGCTGCAACAAGCCAGTGATGACGCTTGCAGGGGCCCGACCCAAAAAACATGGCTGAGAAAAACTGCGGGACAGAAGGAGTCTCCATCACAGCCCGCACGGCCTGCAAACCTCGTATATCAATGAAAGTGGTCATTCCCCCTTGCTTGAAAGCGCTTGCAAAGAAAAGAAAGACATGCTGACATCCGGACCAGTTATGGTAGTAGAAATACCTCGAGCAGAAATGTGTCTGACATGCTATGACATGCTGGCTCTTGCCCCTGACCCTCGGCTGGAGCAGAAAGCTGCTCATGCTGCTGTTGCTGTGCATGTGTCCGAAAGAACATTTGCGACCCGTTGCAGTCGTCCCGGCCATTGTAGCACAATGTGAATTCCAGGTCGGCATGTTTCATTTTACAAAATGTGGAAGGTGTTGTGATGCTGCTACCTGTGGTCGTAGCGATGTAGAGCATCCCGGCGGCGGAGCTTCTTGTGCAGACTCTGGCACTCGACGAATTCTCTGAGGCGACTGCTTGAGGATGGATTCTTCATACAGAGATCGGTTCGCGATGCCTTCCTTCATGTGCCTTCCACCACGGGACTTGTGGCACTATCATGGCTCGGCTCGGCTGCAGGCTTCGACATGTCGTAGGCATCCGATCATTGTTGCAAACTCGTTCAAAAAATCAACTGGTAGCCGTACCTCAACAGTGCGCCCCCAACACAACAAAGGCACTTGCTGTGACTGTGGGAACCTACTTACTTACTGGGCCGAAGTCTTGCAAAATGTGTTCACTGCAATATCTTCCGTCCAGCAGAGAACTTGGTAAACCTCGCCTGCAGGTGCCAGTGGGGCTTCTGCTCTTGATTGCTCTTGAAACAACACCTACTTGCCGACATTCGCTCCCTCCCACTTCTCCTCAGCATGTAACATCCGACATTGTCAGATGACGTGATTTGCTTTTGTCGTGCACTCGAGCACGGGCGAGCGACTGGCCTGTAGTTGTCGAAAACGCTGCTGGCTCCGAATGCAGCGGACGTCCTGAGCGAACGTACCCGGTGAAAAAATGCGCAGTGGGCAGGAGTCGAGACAGTCGAGACAGTGGCAGGTCACCGTGCGAGTTGCTCACAACGAAGACCTGAGATTCGCCGATCCATCGCGTGATGGGGGGCCGAGCGAGGCAGCGAGGCCAAGCGAGGCCAAGCCGGGCACTGGCATACACATGAGCATCACCAGCACCTCAAGCCAAGCCGACTAACTGCAAGCTTGGCGAGCTGGTCACCGAGCCGTGGGCCAATATGATCACTCGCCGTGTGGTGAGTGCAACAAGCTTTTTGCCAACGGCACTCTCGCCTGAGCATGTCGACAAAAGGGTCCCTTCCGTTGGCCTCGCTCTCTTTGCGATCTTGCACTTGGGCTCTTGCGCTGGCCCTGAGGCAGTTTTTTGCACCATAGTTTGCGACACGAGAACCACCCGGTGCAATTGCACAGATCCGAAGTATTTTTGAAATTGTAGCATGGCAGCATAGCATGTTGAAGCGGGCATTGCAGATAAGACCGGATGAACACGCCTTCCGCTGCTCCTGGTCATCGTAGTCCGGGTTGTCCCAGTCATCCTGCTGTCTGAGTGGGTGCATAGGCCCCCAAGCTGTCTTGATGCCGTTCGGGGCGCTTCAAGACTCTGTCTCGGGCTGAGGCGATTGTCTCTTCACCCGGCCTGAGACTGAGAAGCAGAGTGGTGTCTATGGTGTTCTTATGGATTTGGGAACTCGTTGGCGGCGAAGCGCTTTGGCAGTTCATGCTGATTCCATTCGGATCTCATGTTGCCCGGGGCTTCTAGTCAGGTTCCGGCTCGTCGCTCTTTCCCAAGGTCCAAGTGGCAAAATAAAGCAAACAGTTGGGAACTCAAACTGAATCTGCTGCAACAGGCAGCCATCTCGTGCCGTCTCAGCCTCAGACGAGCTAGCGCTGTTTTTCGCGGCCTCGGCCATAATCCGTTCATAGGCCGCCTCAAACGGCATCGAGGCCGATCCATAAGATGCCCACTGCATGGCATGCTACAGCCTTGTACAACTTTACGATGCGGACGAGGCGGATGACTCGCACAACCCGGCCCACTGACCTGGAGATGGCAACCCAGGAAGTTACCGGCATCGGTTCAGCTTGGCTCAGCTACAACAAGTTTACAACAAGCCCAATCCGGCTTCCGCTATGGTGTCCGTGTATTCGGTGTGCGTCAGCTCTCCAAGAAATACTGGTGCTCTTCGTGGAGCATGGGAATGACGACAATCCCTTGCAGACACCTGCTCATGGACCAGAATCAATGACATAGAAATGTTAATGCAACCTCGAGGGCCACTCAGCATGTCTCGCACGATTTGCCAGCACGACTGGCTCGATAAAGGCGCCGCTGAACCCAAAAAGGTGTTGACGCCAGCTACCGCACCCTTGGAGTACTGTTCAAGCATTTCGTGAAACAGCATGTGGCAAATTTGGCATTTGAATCAATTTAGCCGGAAGACTCGAAAGAGCAAGTGTACAGCAATTGCGACCGTTAATTCATCGTGCTCAAAACAATATCGGGATCGCAATAGTGCAGAATGATCTCAGTCCACAGCGCGCCAAGGCGTGCGGTCCTCCCACCACGCGCCTGCGGGTGTGGGATGGGAATCATGAAGAGGAGGCCAGCTGGCGGTTGCCGGCGGCTACAGCACTCACGCGGGCCTGGTCGCCCACTGCGAAGTCATCTGAAACTAACGAGTCGGCAACCTCTGCAGAATTTCATGTCTCAGAACTGCCGCAGGAAGTTATGCTTGCCGCACCCATGTGAGATCCAGCAGAAGTGAAGCTGTGGAAACGCAATCGAGGACGAAGAAGAAACCTAGGAAGTAATCCTCTCGGAAAACACTGTTGCGAGTGCCAGAATCGAAGACTGTGTGCAGCTTGCATGTGCCGCATGTCTCCTGCTTGCAGAACGACGAGAGCAGGACCTGCAACAAGAAAGCCATTTGGGCAGCCTTGCTTTGCCACAGCCAAAGTCGGCACGGCCTCCAAGGCAAAGAAGAAGAGGCAGAAGATGGTGGTAACATTGAACCTTCAAAAAACGACTTGGAATGAGCTCTCGTCCCATGCGACAACATCACTCGCAGCCCATGAAATGTCACCTTTTTTACAGTCACCCACGAGACCAAGAAGAGGCTGCAACTGTTGCTGGCCCGCTTTGTGGCCATGCGGGGCCTACCCTTGATTCGGTTGGGCCCGTCAAATGCAACTCATCGGCTAGCGCGAGTTTTGCGCATGCCGCTTGTCAGCACCTTCGTTGCGCCTAATCCGTCCAGTCATGGCTTCTGGCGATGTCAGCTCCACAGAGATCACTGGCTGTTCGGTCTCAGACCGGCGCACCTGAGTGCAAGAGCGACGTGGCGCATACGTACAATGAGGTCCGCGAGACTCGAAGTGCTGCTCCGCTTGGGTTGAGAGCCTGGATCCATCCAACCGGGCAGATTCCCTGGGTCGCGTCCTCCACAAGAGCATGATGGCATGCGAGCATGCCCGGGCTGTGTGGAACAAAGGCCTCTCATCTGCGAAGGATCGCGAGGGTCGCGGCTCGAAGGCCTCAGTCAAACAGCCCTCATCGGCATCATGTGCCGGCTTCCGGGCGCTCTGATCTGACTACTGTTCCGAACCTCATGCGTTATGTGTCCTTGGGAGAGGAACCAACGAACAATACCGAATCCGCTTGTCGTGCATCCGTGCGTTTGCTCGGCTGACCTTATCCTCTGTCAGCCCAGGTTCCTGAATCTTGTGCTACACGGGCAACCAACTCCCACTGCCAGCTTCAACGCTTCGGATTCGAGCTAAAGGGGTGAGGCTGTTGTGGCGATACTCATACGGACTCAGCTCCAACAGCTGCTCATCAATTTCGTTGCTGGTGAACTAGCACTGGTACCGGCACATCTGTCAGGTTGCTCTGAAACAAAATGCCGTCAAAGTGCAGATGCAAGATCACCGGCAAACTGTGACGGCAGAGGATGCAGAGACCCGGCTCGACAGAACATGCACAATGTTGTGTTCTTGCAGCAGCGTACGCCAGAATGTGGGCAAGGTCAGAGCTGACCTGATTCGTCGGACTTTTGACTCAAGATGTGGAGACGACTCTAAAGTTGACTCGAAAGCTCCAAGAACAAGGCAAAACATTCATTTTGCAAGACCATACACAGAAATACCAGGTCGGGGAAGGAGCTCCGGTAGAATGTTTCCGGGACCGAACCGAGGCCTCACAGAACCGCAAAGACTCGCAAAGTGAACCGGCGGGAAGATCGACATCGGAACCGAAGCGAGACTTCTCAGGCATGCAGGGCCCAGAACGACGACAGGCGACAGGGTGCCGGTAGAAGTCGCCACGCCCTGAGCTCCACACTGTACCCCGTCTTGAGGTGCAAGGAGCGGTGCACCGTGGACTGGATTCGACTGCCCGGAGCCGTTGTAGCAATGGAGTTCGCGAGCCAAGCTAGATGAGGAAGCGCCAACAGGTCGCACCAGGAACTCCACGGTCACTTCCAGCAGGGTCCACTCTTACTTGAGGATGCGGACACCACCTACTAACTGCACCAAACTCCGAACAAGCTGTCACGCGAACCTAACGTTCCCTGCCCCAGAGGTGATGTCCGGTGGGAACCGGTGCTGGAAGGGGGAGGTTGCGTCGTTGCATGGGGAGATATCGGACTTGTTCTTGTTTGGCGATGTCGAGCCTGCAAACTTAAAGCCAACCAAACCATGTTTGGTAATCAAAATGCAAAATGTTGGATGAGGAAGGTTGTCTTGAAAATCCCAGAAGCCCAAACGAGACATGGTTTAGAACACGGGAACCCCGCCAGGGCCTGAGCTACCCAAACAGTTACCGGACCATACCGGACCTAAAACCCAAACTCACCTGACTGGCACATTGTCAACCCTAAGCGGATGTTGCGTCGGAAACCGTACAGTTGTTCTTGCGGGAAACCACATGGAGACTTGATCCCGATCCCCCGAACCTTGAAGAGAAATCCTTCGAAGGAGATGCCAAGCAGCAGGCCGACAGACGAAACAGAGATGTTGGTTGACGGACTCTGAAGCCGAAAATTCAGAGGTAGGTGGGAAACCCTAAAGCCTCGATGAAGAGGTTGAGTGAACACCCCAACTTGCCACGCAAGGAGACGTCCACTTGCGAACGCAAACCCGCCAAGCAGGAGATCCGTGATTAACCCTAAACCCCAACACATCGGGCTTTCCGCCTGTACTCATCCTGTAACTGATGCATCTGGCTTATCATCTGACACCATAATCAAAGTTTCAGCCTGCTCAGGAGCCCCCTTGTGAACGTGGCAGACTGCACTGGGCCAGACACACCCAGCGGTGTCGGGCTTCGCAACCTCAGCAGAGCCTAAAAGTTTTCTGCGTCACGAAAACACCGACCTGGATCCTTAGCGTAACTATTAATCAGAATCAGTCAGAATCCACATGCATTTGACAAAAGACAGCTACAGTACTGTAGGGCCGCTGCTCTGTCATGGCTGGCGATGGTCCAAGTCGTTCCGTGGGACATGTCCTCATAGCATAAACAGAACATGTCCATTTTGTGACGGCTGAAATTGTCGTGTCAGAGTACAGCAGGACTGCTGACGCTGTAAGGCCACGTCGTGGACATCCAGTCTGAACTTGAAGTACGTTCTGAAGGACCTGACTGGCTTTTCGGGTATTTGCAGACCGCCCTGCGAAAAATGGTTCAGCAGGATGCTGAGAGAGGAACCGTTCGGCCCAGGCTCCGCATTCTGCCAAAAATCGCTCAACATCTAAGCTGCCATACTGGGCCATACTGTCTGCCACGAAACCCGCCGGAAGTGCCGCACCACTCCACGCCTGCCAGCGTGAAGGCCTGGAAGCCATCACGTGGACATCGTGATGGTTGTGGGCTGCAGAGGCCAAGTCGAATGCTGCTTGCAAGCTCGAACCACGTCCAGAGCTGGCAAGCTTCGCTCGAGGCCCTCCTGCGAGACTCCGAACATTGCGAGCGGCAAGGCTCTCAAGAGACGCTGCACCAACAAAGAGTCCGAGAAAGGTGTCCAAGAAACCTTTCGAATTTCAACAGCTTTTGGCAGATCTGGAGCCGAGAGCTGGCCAGGCAGCTCGGCCTGCGTAGTTGAAAAGGTAGTGGGTCGCGCGGATGGATCACTGGCAGGGTAAGGTTTCAACTCAAGAGCCCGTGACTCCCAAGCTTCGGACTCTCCGCGGGATTTCCAGAATTTCTGGACTGGATTTGGAAAGCTGGTTGTGTCGCTTAGCGGCTTATACTTACGCTTAGCGGCTTAGCATGCTGGCGCAATCAATGTGTTGCGATAGCCGGCGGATGTTTTGCGCTGTCAGCAGCCCGGCTCATGCAGTGTGGGTAATAATTATACCAGAAATTCAGGCTAGCAAATCCAAACCACTGCGTCATTCTGAAACTTTCATGTGTGCATGGCTCCTTCGCGGCATTTAGCACACACTGCTTGTGAGCTGCCACAAGTCCAACGCACTCGCGGTGGACTCGAGCATCGAAGTCACCGACCTTCCGAAACTGAGCAATTGCCATCTGAACCTTTGATCATCCTCCAGCCACCGGCAGCTTCCGCGGAGTTGAGCTTCTTTCGAATTCTTGCAAACATCATATCCCGCCTCTTCTGCCAGCCTGGCCCGAAGCATTGCTTGCGCCTGTACAGTGACATGTGAAAAGCGTCGAGTCTAGAATACTGACAACTTGCCTGATAGTAGCAAAGGCTAGAACTGATGCTAATGGCACGGGTGCAGGTGCTTGTGTTGGATCCTTCTTCTGCATCAGGTCCATGGCGTCACTGCAACCCTGGCGCAGCGTGCAATACTTTATGTCTTTTATCGAACACCCCAGCTTGGGCACCTCTGACATCACCGCCCAAGCGTCATCGATTCGGTGCCTGCTGCTTTACAGATTTATGCAGGTCGTTGAAGCCAGACTTGTTTGGGTCTCGCACTCTATGCCATTTCCACTGAGCTCATCGTCCAGCGGGTCTATTTCCTGCTCATACACACTCGCAGCTGGTTCGACCTGCCTGCCTTGCTTCCTGAAAGAATGAAGGTGCCTCGCGCTGTTGCACTTGCATCCGGTCGGGCAGCACGCCACAGACCTGCAAAGAATGTACTTACATATCACGACACCTCGAGAACTGAGTGACATACAGCAGGGGGTTCCACGCGGCTAGCGTGTACGGCATTTCGGTTGGCATATCGATGTGGTGTTGGAGGTTTGTTGACCTGCGTATTTCCAACTATTTGCGCTAAAGCGCCTTTTCTCGACCATGTCTGTGCGACTCCGTGTCGGCTCCACGAAGGCTTCACATTAACAGAAACCTCTGGTGCAGACTCACTGCCCTCGGCAAGGGAATCTCCGCAATTCGTTCGCGCATTTCTCACTTCGCTTGCAGAACTTGGTACGGGTCGCCGTCTGAACATCGAGCCTGGGCGGAACAAGCAACTAGACGGCTCTTGGACTGCATGACAGCTGACTGAGAAAGTGTTTCTTCATGTGTCCTCGGCTAGGCTGTCCATGAAGCTGCATTTTGACTTAGCAGGGCTCTATGTAAGGTGCTGGCGGCAGGACAGCTGAGCTCTCCAAGAATAGTGCTGAGTTGGCTGTCATCGAGTGCATCCTGCAGCAGGTCGGCGCGAGACTCAGCACGGGACAACGTCGAACCACAGGTGCTAAAGAGAAAGAAAACAGTCCACGTTAACGACATTGCGTCATGACGCCACCATGCGGGCATATGCGGGCCTCTTCGTCTCCGGACTGCATGTCAGTCGTCGTGTACCTCTCGCAACTTTGCAGTGCTTCGCAAGAAGCGGAGCGCATGATTTGTCCCCTGCTGAAATATTGACAAGCACCCTCACCCGGAAGCTCAGGCAGGGTTTATCATGAACCAGCACATCGAATCGTGCAGCAGCTTCCCGTGTGGGGGATTGTAGGTTCGAGTTCTACCAGGACACTTCTGCCAGGACGCATGGAAAAAGGTGTAACTTCACCGCCAATTACTGATCGACTTCGCCATTGCTGAACTTAGGGCCGAGGACAACCAAGGCTGCTCGTGTGTCAGGGTGACGCGCACGAATGGACAGGTGTGTTAAGACTTTGCATATCTCAGTTCTATCGAGGAAGCGTTGCTAGGGCTGTCTTCATGATCAGCCATGAGCACTGCCAGCACCGCAGCCATTTTGGCTTAAGGTACAACTCGTACCCTTGCTTCCCAGCAGTGCTTCCGAATGCCTTGCTGGCTGGTCATTGTGTGTGTGTTGGTATATAATTGGACTTCAAAGAGTGTTTGTGCCTCCTTCCAGGATTCGTGAAACCACAGGGTTGGGCTCATCAGCGTTCTCTCGCAGCTTCCGTTATGCACCGAATCTCTGCTGAAGCTATGAACCTTAACCGAAGTCCTGCAACCGATGCCACGCCAAGTTCGAATATTGCCACCGAACTACACTCATCCTTCTGACAATTGCAAGATATTTTCTTGTGATTGGGAGAGTTCTGCGGACTTCAAAATCGCTTCGGCGCAACAGCCACCTGCAACCACCGTCGAATAATGTTCGGAGGCGGTTTAGAAGTTCAGCAACAATCACCGTCAAGCACACATAAGATTTCCCCATTGCGATACACCCGTTTTGCAGCATGGGTCACTGTGGGAAAGGTGCTTCCTCCTCCGTCAGGTCGACAGACGCGTTGCCTTGCAGAACATGCCGGAACAGGACTGTGCAGCTTCTAGTATAACTTTAAAGGATTGCTTGCCCACAGGCCGGAGACTAAATCGCTTTCACGCTTTGCCACTGAATCTGCACTCTTTCTTGTCTTGCCTCCATACGGGTCTTTGTTGGCTGGACTTCGCGCCGTAGATGGTCCAGGCTTTGCCTCGGATACTTCTTGCAATGCACAAGCTGTTACAATGTTCCAGTCCATGAACGGGGTTGCCTGAAAAAACCGGAGCGGAGCGTTTTGCTTGTACGTACGATGACTACACGCGAAAATAACTTAAATAAGGAGTGCCGAAATGTGCACACCGGAAACACATACGCACACGCGCGTGCACGCATTGGTGCTGTGACATAAACTGCCACATTGACTGATGAGCTGCCGGACAAAAAATGCAGCACCAGCTAATTTTGGTACGGGGGCCTTTTCACGGCAAGTACATGACCAAGCCTGATGACCTGATGCATGACTGGATACCGCAGCTTCATTGCGCCAGTCCGAATCATGCATCCGTGTCGCCCGTGCATTTCCGAAACCCATAGGCCCGAAAACGCCAAATGGGCGTGACCCCGTGAGCGAGGAAACTATATGCACACACACGTGCGTGCGCACACACGCACAGACACGCACATTACGTCGTTGCCGGTCCGAGCCGGTTGTCAATGTTCTTCTTCTTGATGGATCTTCTCTTCATCTCTGATTTCTCCTTTCGTCTGCTTTCATGACGAGGGGTTCCGAAAACCTGAAAAACAAATATGATGTAGCTGCATTTTCAACAGAACATATACGTAAGTCCAATGGTCTGAGAAGGCTCATTTTATACGAGCAGCAGAAAGTGAAACTTTGCAGGTACGTCCGGTTGATCAGGCCGGATATCAGTATCCAATGCAAGCCTCTTCGTTGGACTGACATTTGCATGGATAGCCAATCCCCACGCTATGTCGGCGAATCATCTTATTCCGCTTCTTCCACTTTGGTCATCAATGATAAAGATTTACAGAACACTCCTTAGAATCAGGTCTTACATGCACATACACACACACACACAGGACCCCGGCAAGACCGGCTGTCAACAAAACGATCCTTGTGGTCCGATCGCATAGACCCGGCTGCCCATCCCGATCATCGGCCATGTGAGCGGCTGAAAAGCCGGATGCGCCACAGCCGGTGTCATGAAAGTCCCACTGAGCACAGGGCCCTCCCGTCCTCGACGACATTGTGAACACCAAGACCGCCTTGCTTGATTCACAATCCGGCTGCTCTGAAAATTTTTTTCCCCTCCGACCATTTTGCATGGTCTACCTTGACATGAAAGCCAAACCTCTTACCACCAACATGCGTGAGGTTGAGTCGATATATATATATATATATATTTATTTATATTTATATTTATATTTATATTTATATTTATATTTATATTTATTTATATTTATATTGTTATTTATATTTATATTTGTATTTATTTATTTATATGTATATCGTCGCCGGCCAACCAGGATCTTGGCCATCCTCGCCTGGCAAGGAGGGATTGGGATGAACGTCAGTAGTGCAATCTTGACCACCGCACACGAGTCACTGCAGCCTTCCCTTTTTTTCTGCGAGCGAACCCCTGTGAAACTGCGACCCCGACAGCACGTCGTCGACTGCTCGGCAATGCATGCTTGAATATGAAGTATCCCATCCTTCAACGATGTGCTTGAAAGAGATTTTGCAATCTCGAGCGCATTGCTACCTTCTTAGCCGGCACACATGAGCTCATGGTGAAGCGGCTCCCCGGCAATGCTACCCCCGGGTCCCTGCGCACGTTTAGCAGTGCCAGGGCGACCCGTCTAAAATCTTTGGAGCTATCGATATGATAGGTATCATGGTCGACCTCTTCAACAAGACGAATCATGTGAAGCTGTGCTGCGAGTCTACAAACTTGGAGGCAAAGTGGAGGCGAAGTGGAGACAAAGCCGTCCGACAGTTTCAGGGAAACTTGACCCGGAGGAACATGCTCGACGATGCTTGCCTCAGATGCGATGATCGTTTGTGAAATAGAAGGAACCACTAAGCAAGGCAATGCAACAGACCCGAACTAGTCGAAGCAAAAGCCAGCGGCCAAACAATAGGTTTGAACTTCATATATGAATGATGCTGTGATGCTGCCCAGATACAGGGCTGTTCCGCCGGAAATCATGCTCAGAGCAAATACTCAGGCCCGCGACCGCGACAGCGAAAGCCAGGGCAGGGTCAGCTGCACAATGAACTTTGCGAAGATCGGGCACGATGAGCAGAGCTTTGCACCGCATGGCCTTTAACAAGTCGGCATTCTCCAGCTGCAAGTCGGAGGACGTGCAGTTCATCACCTGCCGAAAATGAAATACCGAACACTACGGTGATCATTAAATTGAATCTTAAGACCACAACCACATCTCGGGAAAACTTGCAGTGTTAAGAACGAGTGTCAACGCTGAAGTTGTCGAACTTCTTGTGGCACAGGGTCGTTTGCGACTGCAGCAAGCTGGCGTCGAGGACGTCAGGCAGCACGACTGCATTGTTCAGCACACAATCATCCCTGTTCTTCCGGCTTTCCTCGCGTCGCCTCTCGGTGGTCTTGCGGAAGTCTTGCGTCTGCTTGCTAACTTGGACGGGGTCGTCCACGCGAGTCAATGACAAAAGCGGCCTCGATTGCGTAGCTTCGCGGTTCCGAAGGCTGCAAAGTTCATCCCTCGCAGCATCCTGGGATCTCTTGATGGAAGCATCTGTTTCTTTCGTGCTCTTTGCCCATCTGGGTTCTGGCCCCATTCTGCGAGTATAAGAGCAAAATCTGCGACCGTGTTTTGTCACCCACAAGGCGGCCCACTGCCGGCTCAAGTCAGTAAGCTTTGCAACCCCCTCCTCCATGCTGACTACCTCCTCCTTCGTTCGAGGGCCGTCGATGAGCAGGAGGCTGAGGTCAGACAGCGGAAGTTCGGAGATGCCGCAGTGTGCCTCTGCCACACGTTTCACATCCCCCAGGCCACGCTCTACAGAACTTGTCACGTGCTCAATGGACAAATACCATTCCAGCACCTTGTGCAAGTACTCGAAGCCGACCCCGACGCCGGTGGTGCTACTGAATGTAGCCCACAACTGTCTGTTGTCGACCGCGACCTCGTCCTCGAAAAGTCTTGCGTTCACCTGAATCAAATGTGCTGCTGCCGTCACGATTTCGTTGGCGCACTGTTGCTCGGCCTGGTGTACCGGCAGCTGGAAGGCCTTGCACAGCCTCTTGTAACGGCGCACAAGGTTCTGCAGTCCCATCCTTTGGTTCTCCGTCTGGCGGCGCAAGCATCTACGCCATTCCTGGAGGTCGAAGGCTGCAAAGTCGGACAGCAGCGAGTCATCGAATTCGGCTCCCAATCTGGCCTTGCAGGCCCTTGCCGCTTCTTTCATTTGGTGCAAGGCTAGAACTGCCTCTCGCGATCCAATCTCTTCCTCCCAGAGGTATTTGATCTTGAAGCCATAATAAATCGGTGGAGCCTCTCGGGCGTTCCGGATCGATCTCGCCACGCAGGTTTCCAAGTTGTTGGGATCAAGCAGTATCCGGCCTTGCTCAAAAAGAAGGTGGAGTCGATTCAAGTAATCATCGAGATGCTGTCTCAATAAAGCAGGGTCTGCATCAGACACGTCGTTTTGCCGTACCAGCTTCAGCGCTTCAGCGGCCCAGTCTCCAAGAAGACCGGCTTGTACGGCACAAGCCGGCCCCATGGCCTCTAGCCATGCTGCCGCCTGGGCGCGGTCCTCTTTCTTCAGCCGAGGATCTTGCGAGCGTAGAGCCAAGAGCAGCGCGATGGCACCTTGCAGGTTCGTGTATTGCCTGTGCGCCGCTGCAGCACTCTCGTACCGCACATCTGAATGCCCAATCTGCCTCAGAACTGTTTGCATACCATTCGGGGTTCTCAGATGCTTTTGGCAGGCCATGAGCGCGTGTTGCAGCTTGGCAGAAGAAAGTACTGTATGAACCAGGCCGCCGGCAGCCATCAATTTGTCCCATCGGTCTCCCAGCAAAGCATCACGCTTCACAGGGTCTCCAGTCGCAATTCGTATGGTGTGCGCCGAGTCTTTGCCGACGAGGCGCAGGCGAGGAAGACCCGCCCTCAACATGGTCAATGACTTCTGCAGGGCACCGTCGGCAAAGATCGAATGGATGTGATCAATGATGTGCCGCAGCAGGCCTGTGTCCTCGCCGCAGAACTTTTCCAGGCAGCGCTTTACACTCCTGCAGACTCGCTCCCCATAGTCGTCCTGCAGTCGCTCGATGTCCAGCTCCACGGAAGCCATGTTCTCTACCCAGAGAACGCCACGATGCATGGACACCTTTCACACATGCAATCGCCACCAACTCTTAACTTAGCCGCCAGGAAAACCTGATGAAAGCTTTAGCAATTAGCTTTAGCGGCTAAGAAGCCTGACCATCATCTTGCCGGCAACTGCACTTGAACCGAATCAAACGCCAGTGCTTCTTGTCGTCCAACATGAGGGATATGGACGAGGATGCTCCGAGGCGAAGACGATGGCGACCTCGGATGGCTTCGGCCATAGTCTGGTGCATGTTCTGCATGGCGTTTGCCTTGACCTCAGGTCTGCGAGCGCTTGCCAACCATCGGCTTGCAGTCACAGCTTCAGCGGCCTGCCGGAAGGACGATTGAGTTTGCACCCATGCGAGCAGCCAATCTTCCGGCTGAGGCACTGCACCCGACAAGAGCTGGTCGTCCTCCTCGGACGGAAGGAGTGTCACCAGGGGAGCTGTAGGCGCCATGTACGATCGGACAGCCAGCTTGTGCATGTTGGACTGGGCGTGGTTGTGCAAATTGGAGGCTTGCAGGCATGAGAGTGTGTTCACTTCATACCGCCCCCAACGGGTCGACTGACGCCGCGAACGACCTGGTTATTGACTGCCCGAGACATCGGAAGAACAGCCTAGAAGAACCATGTGGAGCATAAAATCACTTCGGAAATCAAAAATAGAACTATATGCCATTGGGGCACACGCGGTCTTCTGGCTGCCACATTGATGCAGGAAGGAGGCACATATGTGGCAGCCCACAGCCCACTTGCCACCTGGGAAATGCTTTGGCCGCAGACCCAGCCAGGTCACCAGGCTTCTTCGGCCTTGAACGACCGCGTTGAGGGTGCCTGGCCTTGGATGCATGTTCTATCCATGTGGTGCATGCAGTAGTCCAGGAACAAAACTGGACTTAGGCAACAATAAGCTTCAACATCCCACTTGACCATGTAATTAAGGATGGCAACATGCTTCGGTTAAGCGGCCACATCCTTTCGGAATGTATGTTGTCATTAAATATTACCAACCAGAATTGCCATTCCCTCTCAGCCACTGAGGTCTACATCGTCTCGTTTTCAGTCTGCTGAGACAGCTTACGCTCAACCCAGGAAGGAGCCCCGAAAGCAGTCTCATGGGTTCTGAACCACGCAAGGGGAATCAACCTTTCTAAAAACAAACCTGGGCTGCTTCATTGGGCAATACAGTGTGGATTACACTTGTTCAAATCGGTTTAATTAAGTTGGGCCCATTTGAAGCAGTTGCAGCTGTTGCACCTCAAAGCTCGAATCTCTTCAAAACACTCTCGACCGAAAACAAACCTTATACAGTCATCTGCGCTCGCCGTTGAGACCCATCCTTGAGCCAGGCCTGCAACCCCTTGGGTCATGCAAGATTAATTTAAAGCAGGTGTGCCCGCCGAGGTGCCCACCGGGAGATGTCCACGACTTTGACATGAGCTTGTAACGGCAGCGAACGCAATCTGGTTCAATCGATGGATGCTGCAAATCGTGCTCGGCATCAGTCCATGACAGCATATCCTCTGATTGCTTCGCCTTCCACCAGGCCTTCTGCTTCAGCTTCCTCGACTCTGGCACTGTTCCGAGGGAGGCCCTTTCAGTTTTCCCAGAGTTAGCTGCCTTCTTCCTGAATCTGAAGGTCTTGGCGGAGCGTGCCCGAGAGGAACCCGTTGGACGGCTCGAGGACGACCGCGAGGACGGGGACTCGGCCAGTAATGCAGCTTTTCTTTTTCGCCCCTCTCCGGCCACCTGGCCGAAGGTCTTCTGGAGCCAATCCCGCTTTGCGGTTCTGTCCATGACTGACACTCATCCGGCCAGGATGCACTTCGAACTAGAAATCCGAGCCTGAAGGAAGTCGCACCTCAAAGCCTCTGAGTCTTACAGTGGAACAATAATAGAAATGTTCTAGCTTCTCCGGAAAGCCCTGTAGGCATGAAATCTGGAATCAACCTCATTTGCCCCAAAGCTGCTCGAACCACAAGCACCGCAATGCTCAAGTGATGTCATTGCACGCCCGGACATTGAAGAGCTTGCACCGACTGCGACTGAGAAAGACTAGCCTCACACCGCAAGCCTAATTCCGGAAAGACACGCCAGCAAGACCCGGGGCAATCTGAAGTGAAGCGGCCTGTGCGGAGCAAGGCTCAGAGAGAGAAGCCCCACTGGCCCAAGCACCGGTTTCGGGCTTGCTGGGTGATGGGATGTAAAGAAAGGGTCTTCTATTATAGGCAGTGAGAGGGAAAGATAATGATTTCATTGGCAGTTAAGCATCAGGAGGCTGTGACAGTGCTGAGCAGTGAAGAGCAGAATTCCAAACGCCGGAAGGCACTAAGCCAATTGCCCACCTTGAATCCGAAATCCTATTTCTTATGTCAACATGGCCCTACATGAACCCACTAGGCCTTAAACCTGACGTACAAGCCCGCATAAACATCCTGAAAAGGATCCGTAGAGAGCTCCTGTCAGATCTTTACAGTAAGTCCCAACCTAGGCAGACCTTTGTATCAACCTGTCTGCTCACCGTAGAAAGTCGGAAATCAGAATCACGACTCAATCACAAGTGTGTAACCAAACCCTGCCATCATAATTAACGGAACACTTAATCCGTGTAGATCCCTTGAAGTGCACCTTAGAGGCCGACAGCTTATGTAAGCCCTGAGAAGAACCTTCAACCTTAAACCCTAGCCCCTCAGCCGTCAGGCCTATGTGCTATGCAGTACTCCTATATCCAACCCTTAATGCCTTAACCCTTCCGCTCAGCCAGGAGGGCATAATACAGCTGCCGAGCTTCAGGCGTGGTCGGGGCCGGGATTCTTCCTTGTGCGGAAGCCGGTTACGGTTTGATTGTTCCGTGAAGCCTGCGACAGAACCCATTGACCTTGACTGTCAAAATGGCCGTCTCACATGTCCATGTCAGATTTGCCCAGCTCAGCTATGCTCGCTACACACACTTCTGAGGAGGTGCAAATCGACAAACGCGAGCCTCCCAAAACTCCGTCTCCGGCACCTTCTCGTCCTGCCAGACCTCAGACCAGCTGTTTACCGAGCAACTTCCGTTTCAAGTTCTGTGACATGCGCGACTGCTTGAGAGGATTTTGCTCGACTGCATGTGGTGACCGCAGTGCAGCACGCCACTGCAGATGCCGGAAGGGGTGGGGCTGCAGGGCGATGTAGTTACAGAGCAGGACAGGGCACTGCTGCGAAGTTCGCACAGACACCGAGGAACCTCCAAAGCCCAACGTCCGAAACACCCCCGAAAATCCTCCTGAGGAGCGGCACGGTAGCGAAGATGGTCCAGGCCTAGGCAGTGAAAGGGAAGGACAGTGACTCAGTTGGCAGTTAACTCGAGTTAAGCATCGGGATGATGTGCTGAGCAGCGAGTGCACATGCAACAACCAGACGCAAGACGCAAGCCTAGCATCAACTCAGACCACTCGCACACGCTTACCATTTTTTTCGTCAGATCAGGACTTGTGCAGTCGCCTGAGCGTGTTTGGAGCAGACGTTTTCCTAAGATGGCGAACTTTGTCCAGACCGCCACCCTGCACGCACAGCTCTGGGCTGTCGCTCGAAGAAGTAAGGGCGACCGCGAGCGACCGCGACGCCGAAACAAAATCCACAAACACTTGGGCGGGTGTACGCCACCCTGCACGCACAGCTCTGGGCTGTCGCTCGGAGAAGTAAAGGCGACCGCGAGGGACCGCGACGCCGAAACAAAATCCACAAACACCTGGGCGGCTGTACCCGCACTCAGCTCCTCAGCTCTCGCCAGCTTCCCCGTCGGACTCCACGGCGATGTCCTGGTTGATGGGGGTTTCCAGCTCGTCGCTGTACCTGGGGGGCACAAGGAATGAAGCCGAGGCCTGGTTATTAAAATGGGACTCACCTTGCTTAGGTCAATCAAGAACGAGAAAAACTATCATCGATTCGAACAGGGCGCAAGTCCTTGACCGCACTGGCGAGCTCTTGGCTGTAGAGGTAGTGGCCGTTTTTGCATATGTGCTCCAGAGCTGCCAAGTCCAAGACGTTGGACATAAACGCTGCATGCTTGCTAGAGCTCGCAAATCCCAAGTATGGGATCGCGGCACTCAAGCATGCAAGTGGGAGCTGAGTCGTCATCCTCAAGTCGACCACGAAGCCCGCGCTCCAGCCCTGGACGAACTGTTTCCAGAACGTCATCGGTTTCCCCTCCAACCAAAACCACGGAATGGCCTCCTCCTCGTAGCTCTTCGGTGCCATTGCCACCTCGACCCCGACCCCGAGCGCGGAGCGCTTTGCACTCTGCGCGACACGCGGCAGAGCGGTGGCCCTTGGCACATTGAGGTACAAGGAACCAGCATTGGGATCGTCCTTCTTGGCGAGGGCGACCTTCGACCTGTTCCCGCAGCCAAAGCGGACATAGAAGGCCTCGTGCAGCATGTCACTGAACGGCACCGTCCTGGAGCGATCCTCTGTGGTCGAAGCCCCCCGCTCGCGCCGCTCGCGCGGAAGGTAAAGCACCATGCCCTCCGAGAGGTCCTGGCAGTCTGCAGCCACCGCCTCGCGATGGCCTTTGTTTCGGCCGTCGAAGACGAAGCCAATCTCGAAACTCTTGTTCAAGGTCTTCAGGTACTGCATCGGTGCCTCCACCAACTTCTTGTCGACTCCTGCCTTTGTCGGTCGCCAGGGCGTCGTTGTGGGCTCCTGAACGCAATCCAAGCTGAGGATTACCAACATGTGCGCCTCGTTGAGCTTCAGACTGGTCCGCGGTTTGACCACGTTTTCCTTGAATCGCTCCACCGCGGCCATGATCTCTGCCAAGGTGGTTGCTTGCGCGACATGGCAAAGCTTTCTTCGGCACGCCTGGGCTTTGCTCCAAACCTCCTTTCGCTCCTCCAGCTGTACGCTTGGAAGCTCCGGGTCGGAGCTCAGCCGTGCAAGGGTTCTCAGTGACAGCGACGGTACCGATGTATCGCTGCAGGAGTTCCTGTACAGGCGTATGAAGGTCTACAGTGTCGGTTTGAGTGATGATTTCAAAAGATGATATCGGGTGCCCACTCGTTTTGTGAAGCTCTCGCGTCGACTCTACACATGCAAGGATGCAAGGATGTTCGACTGCATGCAGAATGAAGTACAACATCCCTTTTTCTTTTGAAATCCCGGCCTCGTGCCGGCGCGTGCATTTTCAAGCATGGCCTGGAAACCACGGACCGCGACCACGAGATTGGCAAGGGTCTTTTTATCGCCTTTGTCGCTCTTCTCCATCTGTGCAGGATCCGTCACCACCTCTTCGAACTTGGAGTTCGTCGCCACTTCCACAAGCCCTTCGTCGTAGGCGCCGTCCATGCAGTCGTGGAGGAGGGTGGCGAGTTTCTTTGAGCACATGTGTTTGAGGCTGGCCTGCAAGTCTTGCAGCGGAGAGGAGCCCTCCTCCGCCACCTCTTCCTGCTTGTCGTCTGATGGATCCTGGCCAGTGCTTCCGCCAGATTCCGCAGCCGATGACCTCACCGGAAACTTCTCGTTGAAGGCGATCGGGGTGAGGAAGTGCTGCAGCACCGCCTGCATCTCGGTCTTGGAGGCGGCATCGTCCAGCACGGAAACAACACAGGAAAGATAGTTGATCAAGCGGTGACGGGTGATCAGCAGTGCTACGAAGCCTGGTTTGTGCAAGGGGTCCAGCGCCGACACCGTGAAGAAACTGGGCTCCACGCTGCCTCGCAGCAGCTCAACCAAGCATGCGGAAATCACCCAGTTGGCGGTTTCCACCATGTCATAGCTTGCCCTGTGGTGGGCACTGGCATTCTGGACCACCTTCAGGATTCGAAGCAGCTTCGTGTAATCCTGCGTCAAAGGCTTCTCCTTGAAAAGCCTCTCCGTCGTCCGCAGGAGCGCGATGGAGTCCTCCGTCAGCATCGCCTGCTGCAAGCCCAAGCACTGGGTGTGGTTGCGGCTCACCGACTTTCCATCCATTTTCAAGCCGAGATCGCCGAGCGCGGTCGCCGACTTGTCACTGCCGCTGAGTTTCACTGAGTGCAACTCAGCAACCCGGATTGCCCGCAGCGACCACGTCAGCCAGCTGTCTGCGCAGCTTTTCCCCAGCGACTTTGCTTGGAAATTTGCCCTTGTCTGTTCGACGATTCTCTCGGTCTCGTTCAAGTTGACAAAGAAGGACACCGTCACCCCCAGGCTGAGGAGCATGAGTTCTTTCACCCGCTGCTCATCCTTTTCCCTGAACGCTAAGGCGAGCATGACATAGAAGGCCATGCACATTTTCTGCGCACCGATGGCCTTGACAAAGGTTGGCAAAGTCGTCGTTGGCACCGCATCAAGACAGGCCGGAATGCTCAGGCCCAAAACGACCAGTCCGGTCTTGTTGGACCGGGCGAAGACCTGGGCTACGGTCCCTAAATCTCTTTTAAAACACCCTAAGAATAATCCCATCATTGTTATTAGGTATTGATCTATATACTCTCTTTCAAGCCAGGAACCTCGCTGCCCAGCTGGACGTAGTTCGACCACGAGTCCTCGACCTCGTCATCCAAGGGGACCGACAAGATCCAAATGGTGGACCCGGCCTCGTACACCCCTGAGTTGTTCAGGGAATTCATCATGTTCTTGAGGTCCCAGATCTCTTTGTATCCAGCCGCGTTGCTCAGCTTCTTCTGGCCACTTGGAGGCTGGATCCTCAGCGGGGGCACATTCTCGATGTTCGCAGCTGCGCCCACATGCGTTTTCATGTTGTCCTGCAGCCACTCCATGGCTCTTGCTCTTGTATGCGGCACCAGCTTCCTCAAGCACGGCACAGCCGAATCTGTCTCGTTCGCAGGCGGAGACCAAGAGCCTGCCACAGCCGCTGGCGAAGCATCAGCATCAGCTGAAGGCGTTGCTTTGTGTGCCCCCATCGGGGAGGTTTCCGCAACCAGTTGCATCGGCACCGCGTCATCTGTCTTGGCCTTCTTCTTCGCCGATGCGTCCACCGGGTTGCCATCGTCCGCCGCCGCAGTCTTTTCGCGCTTTCTCGTCCTGTCTGTCATTGCAGCAGGGCGCACTACCTCACGCTCCTGAGGCTGAGGATCCGCTGAGTGCGGAAGCCACGCGGCTAGTTGCATGCAAGAGGTGCAGCTGTGTTGAAAGAACACAGTGCGGCAGATCTGAGTCTCTTCAGATTCAATTGACAATGAAGCAACGCAGGCCAAGTCAGCACATGGTCAAGACTTGGGCGCACGCAGTGCGCCGCCGGAGCTGCGACCTCGGAAATTCTACAGGAGGCAGGTCGGTCCTTTCTGAACTCCTATTTTCTCCGGAGCCATACCATCTCCCAGGCAACGTGATAGAAACTCTGAAGTTTTGTCAAGCTGGTTCTTGACTTCAAACACAAAATCTTGTCGCTGCAAGCTCCGACTCATCCAAAAAGACTGCCAAGTGATCTCCTCTTCTTCGGTGCATCGCTGGACTGCGCGGCAGACTTTCGTTTCCTGTCACTGTGAACCTGGCATGTGGCATGCGACACCGACGACCGCGACCTCGCGGCCTTGCCCTTGCCATTGCGCAAACGCTTCATGGACAGCAGCGCCTTGCGAGGCAGGCCTTCAGGACGCTTGCCTTTCTCAACGGTCTGGAACGTGAAGACGACCGCGTTGGAATGGCAGGCTGCAGTGCTCTCCAGCTTATCGCAATGCTTCCACGACACCAAGGACATTGCCAAGACCATTGCAAGGGCGACCGCGTCCACGTGCATGGCGTTCCCACAGAGCCGATGCAAGGCGTTGGCCATTGTCTCGTTCTCAATGACGCACTGCTCCGGCATGATTCCGATCCTGACGTCTTCTGTTACCAGGCAAGTCCAACTGACACGCTGGAACTAGAATCAGTACCTATTATTTCAAGTTGACACTGCTACAAGTCAAAGCATTCTACAGAGGGAATCAAGAATCAAACGAAGCTTGTCTCGCCCTGACAGGACCTTGCACTTGTCCGCACCAGGGGGCACCAGGACCAGCTTGGAGGACGTGGTCAGGCACGGCACGCCGTTGAAAGCCGTAGGCGCACGATGTGCGGATTGCGACACGTCCACGATCTGGAAGTCGTCCCGAGATGCCCTTTGCTGCCGAGCTTGGGCCACACAAATGCCAAGGACGTCCCGTTCTCGTGGCGTCAGTCCTGGGGCTTGGCTCTCAGAGAAGGTCTTCGGCCGGATTCCGTTCTTCTCGCAGAAAGCTTTGTGCACTTTTGGCCATTGTTGCTTCTGAATCTTGCCGTTTGGTCGCCCCTTGCACGTCTCAGCAGAGACTGTCTCGCCTTGCAAGTCGGGCAATCCTGGGCAGGGACGGCGGCGAACCTCGGTCGTCAGCTTCTCCAGCAACGTCTGGATGAGCTCAGAGAGGTAGCCAACATTGGAACAAACCGCATCTGCTTTCCGAACCAACACGAAGTACAGGCGTGGCCGGCGATGCGGCACTCGAAGTGTTTTCTGCGGGTCAATCGGTAGGACGAAAACAAAGTACTCCTTGAGCAGTCCCCCCTTCTGGAATATGCTGAAGACGCCTCTAGGGCCATGCAGGTACTGCCTCAAGCCGAGGACGTTCTCGTACACGGCCCACTGTGGCCTTGCACGCATGGTCTCGGCCACCACACATGCTGGCAGATCAGCATCTTTGTGGCTCATTCCTCTGCTGCTGGAATTCTGCACCGAAAAAGGACGGCAAGGAAAACCAGTAATATAGCCAGTGATCTTCTTGTCCTGATCCGACCTCGACCGCCTGTCCCTCAGGTCCTCATAATACCTGTGTGGACTGTGGTTTTTCGCTGCCCACTGCCTCGCATGGTCGTCGTTGTCACAACTGAACCTGAGGTTTTGCCCATCAGCACGATCGATTCTGAACGACAAAGTGCTTTAGGCATTTAAACCCATGTCACCATAATTATTGCTTAGCGACAGATGCTTGTGCTCGATCCCCAGCTTGCGTAGGGCATAGATGCAGCAGTCAAGTCCAGAGCAATCGGAGCCGATCGTCTGCTGGGCTGCCAGCAAGTCGTCCCGAGGCAAATCCCTCAAGGCCAGCCAGGATTGCCGCTCTGAGAGCAGCGACTGAAGCATTGGTCGGTCCATCACGAGCAAAGGCAGCCAAACTTTAATATGTGTAACAAGGTCCCGCTTGCTGCCACACGCAGGAATTACGTTAACTTCGTGATCCTGTGTGTCAGAAGTGGATAGACAAAGCATTCCTGGATTGTTCGCACATGTTATCTCTGAGCCTGTCAATACGTATAGAGATAGTTCACACAAGCATGCCCCACGTCAGCTTCCGCAGCGGCAAGACAAGAGCTCCGAGACTCCGGCGTCCTCCGAAACGGCAGGCCTCGGACGAAGCTCCAATAAGGATTCAAAGGACCTACCCGTGGAAGGGGGCGTTCGTGCGCGCGCAAACGACTGGAGCCTAACGTTAGGCTCGAGTCGTTTCGACAAGGGATTTGCATGTTGATTACACTCAGAGTGGCCCAAGAAAGCTGAGTGTAATTAACATGCAGATCGCGCGCACAAACGACTCGAGCCTAACGTTAGGCTCAAGTCGTTTCAACATGCAAAACACGTGTTGAATACACTCTGGCACTCCTGACTGGTAATCCTAAAGGAGAAATCTGAATCTATGCAAATCGTCTGGGAAGCCTGTAGATAAACCCACCGCTCAGCCTTTGACAAGTTCAGTCAGCAGTCGTCGCCTGACCAGGGATTTTGCGAGCTCGACCAACAGTTCGCACAAGTTCAGGCATGGAAGTGCAAAGTGCTGCCGAACAGAAACAGGGAATGTGGCACGGCATATTTCACTCTCTGCTGCCATAGATTGTGGAGTGTGCTGGAGAACAATCACCCCTCGAGCTGGCCCGAGCTCTTGCGAGAACGACCACGACGGCTTAACAGAGACTGTGTGTCTGCGTATATAATGTGTGTGCGTTTGTGCATCTGTCGCTCTCTCTCACTCTCTCTATATCTCTCTCTCTCTCTCTCTCTCTCTCTCTCTCTCTCTCTCTCAACTCGGCCAGAGGAAGGTCGCATAAGCTCCCCCCCTTCGCGCACTCTCTCTCTCTCTCTCTCTCTCTCTCTCTCTCTCTCTCTCTCTCTCTCTGTCAGTCAGTCTGTCTGTACGCATGTCTGAGTATTTGATTGTGCACGCATGTCTGTGGTGCGTGTGCTTCTGTTTGTGCGTGTGCCTGTCCGACTCTCTCTCTCTCTCTCTCTCTCTCTCTCTCTCTCTCTCTCTCTCTCTCTCTCTCTCTCTCTCTCTCTCTCTCTTTCTGCCTCTCTGCCTCTCTTTATCTCCCTCTCTCTCTCTCTCTCTCTCTGTCAGTTGTCTGCGTGCATGGGTGCATGCGATTGTGCACCTGTGCCAGTGTGTTTGTGCCTGTGTGGGTGTATAATAACATACAGCAAGGCTCGGGACAAATGGTGTATGAGGTCTGGATATCCAAACCGAATCTGCTCTGCTGCCTGGACAAAGCAAAACTGTCAGGCGTGCAGAACACCTTGAAAAAAGCCTGCTCAGCTCAGCTGGTCCTCGCAGCGGTCCGTTCGACCTCGACCGCGGTGGGATCCTGGATCGCTTCCGAGCCCGTCTTGGCGAGCAGGATGTCCAGTTTCATCTGCAGCTGCTCCACGTCCTCCTTTGCAAAGGCCAGGGAGGCCTTTGTGCTTGCAATCTCCTTCTTGAAGAAATCCTGAGTGCACTTCTCCCTCAGAGACCGGATCGTGAAGGTCTGCATTGTATCCAAGGAAACCGTCACGTCCAGGACAGTGACCGGGGAAGCCTCCGCGACCGCGACCTTGTCGGAGATCCAGAAGCCCTGATTCAAGAAAGTTAAGCTGCAAGTCATGTAACAGTAGCAGCCAAACATGGACCTATGCACAAGCGTGTGACATCGCAGCCATGAAAGACCAAGGATCCGTGAGCGGGTTTGTCTTGCCGACGTGTGTGAAGCCCGGGAAGTGATTGAAGACGTGTTTGCTGATCTGCATCGTGTTGACGGGGTTGGCAGTGTATGATGGCTGACAAAGCCAAGCCATCATACCAGCGATTTCCACTGAGCCGAAGAAGATTTGAAAGCGGTCACCAAATTGACCAAATGTCCCCGGAGTCGCACTCATCAATGCCCGATGCACACGGCTTCCAGATGCGCCATTGGCGACGCTGAAAAATGCAAACTTTGGAAGCGTTGCCTCCGTGCCGTCACCACCGCTGCTCAAGTCCTGTGCGTTGACCTTGGCAGCCAGGGAACACTTGTGCACCTTGAAGTCCACGTTGTCGATGTCGATCTGGAGCCCTGTCAAGTAGAACTTCTTGTCCTTCACCATGGTGGCCTTGCCACTCTCAAGGGCCTTCATCAGGTTCACTTTGTGCTCCAGGATGATGAAGTTCCGCTGCGGCGTGACCTTGACCTCGACCGCGGTGGATTTCTTGATCTTCTTGGCCGGCGGCGGGTCCGTGTCGGAACTGCCTGCAACAGAGTCCGCCCGCGAAACAGCCACACTCTGACTTTGCAATGCCGGAGGCTCGTTGATCCCGGTGCCCGCGTCAGAAAGGTTGACCTTCAAGCCACGCAGCACATTCTCGCGACAGAAGCCGAGTGCGGCCTGCGCAAGTGCTGACATTTCTTTGGAAGTTTCAAAACAGTCGGACAGGGAACGCAGGAAACCCAGCCCGAAAGTCTGGCCTGCTCCGGGGACTCGTGGAATGTCAAGTTGAAAGAGAACTCCTTGCACCCCCTTCCGAGCTTTGCCTCGACTTCCAGCCATTTGACCTCATTGATGGCTGCATACACCGTGTTCTCGATGTCCGCACATGACTGCGCCATGTCGACCGCGACCACGAATCAGGATGACTTCCCTAAATCAAAGATGCTTGCTTGGACCAGCGCTAGAATCACAGGCCGAACCGACATGGACACTTGCACCAAAGGACAAGGAAGCTTCAGGCACCAAAAAAACTCACACGGTCAGGCCGGGACTGCTATGAGGATGCAAACGGCTGACGACCACGACGCCGATATTTTTCCGTGCCCCATAATCACAGAAATGACATCATCAAGAAGTCGCTCAGCGACCCGCCTGAGCCTGCGCTTTGCCTTTCAATCGGGCAAGAAATCTAGACCTGAAGTAACTAGCTCACGGTGCGCAACTGCGTGAATTTGACTCTCTCAGGGAGTCAAGTCAAAGCCGAGGCACAGGAGCACGTATAGCACTCAGAGCTTCAGGCCCAATATTATCACGATGAGAAAGGACCTCGACCCCGACGAAAGACGTCTTGCTGGCAAAGGGAGCCTGGGCATCAGGAAATAAGGAAAATAAGCCGAGGCAGCAACTTCGAAGCGGACAGCCTAAGCAGTAGCAGTCGAGGCGCAAAGTTGAGGGCCTTTTCTCTCCTGATCCTTGCAGGCAGCCCGATCATCTAGTTGTCCTTGCAAGCATTGCAAGCGATTCATGGCTGTTCTGACAAATTTGAGGACTACGAATGATGTCAAATTTTAAACCAGGCTTCTCTGTAGCTCTTTCTTCTCGGCAACGGCATCCTCCAAGTCTGTGCACATATACTGATAGGAAGTCCTCAAGGCCCTGAACCTGGGCAGTCACATTGCAGCTGATAGCAGTGTGCCATTTAAAATTTAAAACATGATGCCATGTCATAACAGACGAGTGTCCTCTCCAGGAGCTTCTTCACCCAGGGGTGCTCCTCAATGTCGTCTGTCACGTGGAGCGTCGCGGACGACTGCGACCGCGACGGCGAAGGCACAAACTCCTGAGCCTGAGGCTCCTTCTTGACCACCGGACCATCCTGAGGCTCCTTCTTCACCTTTCGAGGTTCCTCCTTCTTTATCACTGGAGCAAACATCTCCACATCCGGAGGGAGCTCTTTCTTGAAGACGACATCGTCGGCATCGGGGTCCGTCCAGGGGATGACCATGTAGGCGCCTGGTCAACTTGTGAAGGGGAGGTCACTTATCAAGGAGTCGATCCCTGCAGCATGATCTGACCTGCCTGGCGAAAGGTGGATTCTGGGCCGGGAACACTTGGCACGGTTCTGCTCGTAGCCACGCTGCTTCGTCTTTCTCTCCTTCTCCCTAGCCTTCTTCTTCTTCTTCTCCGCCGCCTTAGCCTTGGCCTTTGAAGCGGCCTTTGCTTGGCGCTTCGTGGCTCCCATGGCGACCGCGAGCGCGAAGACCTGAGCGCCTTAAGCAGAAAGCTTAGTCGTTAGCATACGCAGAGTATCCTAGACTGTCTTAGACTTCTGATGAACGAATCGACACTGATGCACGCAGCCCGCGAAATCGATACTCAGAGTATCCGACACTGTCCTAGACTCTGAATAACGAATCGACACTGACGCACGTGGCCGATCCTGCATGCTTTTGACTTGAGCCCCAGAGTCTGAGGGCGGTTGAGCAACCCTCGTCGCAAGCAGAATCATCATGAGAAATCATGAGAATCTCGAGAAGCAGTCACTTCCGCGCCTGTGTACACCTGCACGTACTGGCCTTGTCTGTAATCGAACCGCGGGCAGAAAGCACACAGGCAGCCCAGAAAGCGTTCTGATGTCTTATTATAGTCTTGCGAAGTGTGCCAGAACATGCTGGATCGGAACTAGCCGTGGAAAGGCTGCGATAACCAAGTGCATGCCGAATGCTATAACATGATGACAAGCTGAGATTAAGCAAGATCGGACGAGTGCTTGACATGGATGCCGGGTACCCGGCGCCTTGACAATTCGAAACCTCAAACTGTCGCACGCACATCTGCAACTCATGTTTCTGACAACGAATTATTGCAATGCTTATGTTATTTTGACAAAAAGTGAAGCTATGCCTAGTGCAAGTTCTGAAGACGCGACCTCGACCACAGAAATCTCACCACTGGTCCATGGTGCAGACACCGGGTACCCGGCATCGACGGTGTAGGAATCCTCTTTTGCTTAATTTCACATTGCCTTAAACTTGCCAGAACCAAGAACGTTGCGGAAAAGAAAGGTCTGCAAGAGCACAGCTTTATCATCCTGGTAGCCGGGTACCCGGCTAGTATGGCTGCAACCCGTGTCAGTGTAGGAATCCTCAGTCAGTGTTTCAATCGCATTACGAGAAGCAACCACCTTGTCTTTAAATTTAGACACACGGAAAAGCGCGATCTGCAAGAGCACAGCTTTAAGAACATGCCCTTTGCCGGGTACCCGGCTCCAGTATTTGCCGGAACCTGCGTGAGTGTAGGAATCTTCAGTCAGTGTTTCAATAGCATTAATGCAACAACCTTGTATTCAAGACAAAGTGAACGTGCTGGGTTGCCGGGTACCCGGCTCTAGTATGCCTGGAACCTGTGTGAGTGTAGGAAGCCTCAGTGCCAGACAAAGGACAAAGCAGCTTTATGAACATGCAGGGTTGCCGGGTACCCGGCTCCAGTATGCCTGGAACCTCTGTGAGTGTAGGAAGCCTCGGTGCCAGACAAAGCGAGCACGCTCTGTAACAGCTTTATGAACATACAGGGTTGCCGGGTACCCGGCTCCAGTATGCCTGGAACCTATGTGTTGCTTGCACAAATATTATTGTTCTAGAGCTGCTTACTTGCCTTGTCTTGGGTCAGACTCAGAGACGACTGGTCTCTGCTCGGATCTCTCTTGCCGGGTACCCGGCCGAGGAGGCTGGTAGCCGGGAGGCGATTGGGAAGCCAAACTTGTTTGGGTTAGCTTTGATTTGCTGTTGTTCATTATGCTGGCTTTCCTTGCGCATGCCGGGCACTAAACAAATATTTGGCTTGGAACTAATTATGCTTCTGTTTCTTGAAGCTCAGGCTGAGGTGAGGAAGCCGGGTACCCGGCGGGTCCTTGCATAACCGTGGCTCAGGCTGAGGTAAGGATTCCGGTTATTATTATTGGCGGTTACGGCACACCCGGATAATGCCGGAACCAAATAAATCTCAAGTGCGGGTTTAGCCTGGGGTGGAGAAGCCGGATACCCGGCGGGTCTTTCCATGGCACCTTGAACAGCCGTTAAAGAAGCTGCTTGAATTCTCTTTCAATGTATTTTCACACAAGTTAAAATTTTAAACTGAATTTGAAATGCACCATCCGCAACACCGGCAACCGACGAAAGACTCTTTGCCGGGTTCCCGGCAAGTCCTTGACCGAAACACCTGCAGGCATGGCACACAAATGGAATGGGTGAATGGCACAACTGCATGAGATTGCCGGCCCCAGGTCTTAAGCTATCTTACCTCTAACCACGACTTTCAGAGGGAGACAGTCTTCTTTCCCGGGTACCCGGCAAGCCAATCTCAACAACTAAGTAGCTCCAATAATAAAGTCGGCCGGGTGCCCGGCAAGCCGTGCTCCACTGTGCCACTGACCACTGAACCTGAGGAGAGACATGAGACATGCTTGTCAGGGTTGAACATGCCAAAGTTTGAAGCCAGCATCCTTGTAATCTACTTTGATTTAAATAACTCAAGAGTCTCGCATCTTGAATCTGAACAGTCTTCGCATCCGGTCTCAACTGGGGACGCGGCAGCAGGGTTCTCGGCAGAGACAGCAGCCAACCTGAAGAGCCAACGGTAAACGGACGCTGCAGTGAACAGAGGACATAGAACCTATTGCAAAGAAGCTTGACATGAACAAAGTGTGGTGCACGGAAGAAAGGACGGCAAGACGAGTTCGCGACGAAGGCAGCATCAACCAAGTCCCCGACCATAGCGTAACAGTGTCATGTCCAACCTGGGCAGGCAAATGGCGCAGACATGTTGCAAAGGAGAGCATGAACCAAGTAGTTGCTGCAGGCTGCAGAATGACAATCTTTTTTCCTCCCTCCATCAAGATCGGAAGATCAAGACTTCCGCTTACGCTTCGGCTCGACCGCGACCTCGACCTCTTCTTTGGCCTTCTGCTTCTTCTCCTTGTCGGTCTTCTCCTCGGCCTTGGTCGCCTTCGGCTTGGTCTCGACCTCGACCACGCCCTTCTGCTTCTTCTCCGGCTTCTCCTCCTTCGCCTTCGGCTTGTCGAGCGGCTTCTCCTCCTTCGCCTTCGGCTTGTCGAGCGGCTTCTCATCCTTCGCCTTCGGCTTGTCGGTGCTCGCACTCGCGACCTCCTTCGGCTTCGGCTTGTCGGTGCTCGCACTGGCCGCGGTCTCCTTCTTCTCCGGCGCCTTCCCGACCGCGACAGCGACCTTGTTCGGTGTGAATGGCTGCGCCGGCCCGCGGGGGAGGATCGGCTGGGCCGGCTTCAGGTGTTTGGCCTCGAATCAACATTGGGGCATGATCGCGGAAGTAAAAACAAGCGGAAGTAAAAACAACTCAGTGCAAAGGAGAAGGAAGTAAGAACGACAAGTCACCAGAGCAGCACCGATGGCCTCCGCTGTCGCAGTCGAGTCCTGCTTCCGCTTGCGACTCTCCTGAGGGTTTGAGGTTTAGGGTTTTTGGCCTCCCAGGTAGCTAATTTAATGTAACAAGGTGCAACTTGAACCAAGGAACGTCATCAGAGGAAGAGGAGGGTCTCGTGTCCTTGTAAACCCTCTGGCCACTGCGACTCACCCAAAAGATTCGAGGCGGATGGTCTGGCGAAACCTCCGTCCAGTCGGTCCATTTGCCATGGGGCTGCCCACGCGGGCTGACCTGGGAGGCCAAAAAGTCACAATTCAAGTGTCACTGGACTTTGAGATGAGATCAATTGTCACTGGACTTTGAGATGAGATTAGTTTATTATGCCAAGACGCTGAAAGAAAGAGGTATGGCTTGGTGACTGTCGTGACTCGCCCATTGACGTTGAAATAGA
This sequence comes from Symbiodinium sp. CCMP2592, assembly GCA_905221615.1. Lineage (NCBI taxonomy): Eukaryota > Dinophyceae > Suessiales > Symbiodiniaceae > Symbiodinium > Symbiodinium sp. CCMP2592. The sequence goes on from CAJNDT010006010.1 coordinate 418,864, forward strand.
AGGTGCAGCCAGTGTCATGGCTTATCTGTTTCCACCATCCATCGATCGTTTGGCCTGGAGCCAAATCAAACCCCGCCGCGTGGTGCCGTGCACTCTCTGGCCACAGTGCCTCAGTTGGACTGCGACGGCGACCGCCGACCGCGAAGGCACAAATCGTCTAAGCGCAGTTAAGTGGCATCCTTCCACGGATTGGACGATGTCAGAGCCTGGTCACCAACCTCAAATCAAGAGAATGCTGTAGTGAACTCAAGAAGGCACGACCAGGATGCGCCACTGACTGTTCTGACAAGTCTCCACTGCCGCAGGCGCGACCGCGACCGCGACCCCAGTGCCAGAGCCAGGCGTGGCTATTGCCTTAGCTAAGTCAGCTAGGTTAAGTGGGACCGACCGCATAGAGACATGAGAAGAAGCACGACGACCCACATGAGAACAAACCCAGGATCGCCTTCGCGCTTGCAAATCTCGGAGCGTGCTGCGGGCCGTATTCTCCTCTGGCTCGACGAGCTTTGCGCTCCCTGCGGTACGAAGGAAAACCACAGGGTCGAGGGGGCTTAAACCCCGAAAACCGTCCCCTGGTCAACCTCTGCACTCTGCGGCAATCCAGGTCAAAACTGTGATTGAATCTGAATGGTAATTCAGAACCCACCATTAGTGCCAGCCAAGTATCTCATCCGACTTCTTGCCACGCTGACCCCACCAGCTTCGGGCAGGACCGGGCCCATCATCCTGCCAGCCCTCGTCATCTCCTCGACCGCGATCGCCATCGTCGGACCACCAGCCTCCTTGCCACTCGCCGTGGCCAGACCAGCCCCAGCCCCAGGAGCCGTCTCTGGAGGAACCGGCCATGATCCAGGAAGTCGCTTTATGATTATGCCTTCAAGACCCGTTAGAAGTTGAGCTGTCGGTTTGTTTGGTCCGGATGGTTTCAGACCCGTTAGAAGTATTTATGAAAAGTCCATAGGAAGGAGAAATAAGGGAACTGAAATTACACAGTTGGCCCAAAGTGCCACCTAGATAAAGTAGTGAAAGGTGGTATCTGCTCCTGAAGACTCGGAAGTGATAACTGGTGCACTGTTGCAATGTTGCTGTTTCATGCCCGGACCTGAAACCAAATGAGCTAGAAGCACGACAACTGCACGATCCATGCGCTCAGTCTCAGGTCGTGAGTGAGCAGGATCCCTTGGCTCCCGGCCGTGTGGCTCGACTGTGTCGTCGACCATGACAACGACCACGACAAGGAGGAAGAAGCGGCACCTGCAACGTGACACGCTCAAAGCTGTCCAAACCAAGCAAAAGCAGCACTGCACTAGCCCTGGCACGGCCTTCGTCGTCGATCATGACAGCGACCACGAAGATGAGGAACAAGAAGCGGCACCTGCAACGTGACACGCTCAAAGCTCCAAATCAAGACTAGCACTGGCACGGCCTTCGTCGTCGATCATGAAAGCGACCGCGATGATGAGGAACAAGAAGTGGCACCTGCAATGATGGCATGCTCAGGGCTGTCCAAAAGAAGCAAAAGCGCCACTGCAGCAGCACTGGCACAGCCTTCCGTTTTTGCACTGCGAGGCTCGGCAATCCAAGTCTAGCGGACAGCGCTGCAGGCCCCGAGTCGATTCACGGTCAGCTTGCTATTATGCGACTAGTCCCTTTTTTTCAATACTGCGAAACATAGTTCTGAAGTATTGCATGGGCCAAGACCACGAACCTGCAGCGACTGTACTTGTTTACTGAAGCACTAATTGCACAGGCGACCGCGACCACCATCAGAACCACGAGCATCAGAATCACGAGGGCGACCACCAGAGTCACGAGGGCGACCGCGAGGGGGACCGTCGGCACTACCACGACCTGACATGAAGAAGCTAGCAGGAAAGACACAGACTGTTTCATGTGAAAAAGAATGTGCTGACAAGGCGCCAGACGAGTCGCCCACGAAATCGTAGCCCTTCTTGAGCTCTTTGAACCGCTGCTGGCAATGGTACATCACTGCTGCGGATGCATTTCTCATCCCGTAGTTGTCCTCTGGCCCTTGGCTATAGCAGGTCTGCGCGTGTTTCCTGGAAGCCTTTACCTGGCTAATCCTGAACCCAGAAGCAGAATTGCAATGGCAACCGGGATGCGGCCATTCAAGCAATAGCTGAAGAACTCCATGGCCATCTGATGGTTGCTTTGGGCCAACGCAGACATGGCCTCAGTCAGCTCACCACCAGCAGCCCCCATGCAAGCGAGAACGCAGACTTAAGAAAACCTTTCACACCGACCCCAGAATAGCTATCAAGGCACCCTCCAGGCCATGTCATCCACAGCTAGCTCTGCCAGCAAGCCAGCCACCTCCGGAGCGGCCTTGTAGAGATTGTATCTGGCCTCGGATGCGCTTGTTGCAGGTGCCAACTTCCGATTCCCGAAGTTTAACAGAAAGTTATGGCTGTCTGACCGAATACAATAGGAAAGGTGGTCTAAATTTAAAGCTATATAAGCTTTTCATACATGGCAGAGGTATAGGATTCTTAAGTTTAATGACCAAGTTTCTGTCTGCGTTGTCCATTCCCGCAGAGTCGTCGGAGGCAGCTGCGGAGCAGTTTGGCTGGCATCGCTGGCACCGCTGGCACCGCTGGCACCCGAACCAGAAGCCGACGGCGACCACGAACCCAGCCCCCAGATGATACGCTCCACGGCTTCTGCCTTGATGGCCTCGAGCTTCTGGATGATCTCATCTGGCAGCCAAATTGACCTTGGATAGGACTGAAGACCGTAGTGCGACGGCGCCCAGAGCTCCACAGCGAAAAGCCAGGCGATCAGGATTCCAGCACACATCGATCTGTGTCGCCCGGCTGAACCTGGGCGGGCAGGCTATCCACTGGAATCACGATACCGGGGAACAAAGGCCTAAATCCCGCCACATGAATCCAGCTTCGACGTTTGTAATCTAAAGCTGTGGAACGACAAAACGTACTCTCTGAACCCCTCCGCGAATTGAAATCAAGAAGCAAGTGATGCAGAAGACAAACTTCGCACCCTTTGGGTGCCCAGACACTGCTCCAAAAGCCATGGCCACGACCGCGACCAATGCCCTGTGGCCTACCTCGAGAAGCTCCTCAAGAAACTCATGGTTCTCAAGAGGGTTGTCGCTGCCAGAACCTGATGGACATGATTCTGGCTGGTCATTAAGTTAACTGAAGTTAGACTTGAACCAGATAGCAAATAGGTGCCAAGTAAATTGAACTTTGGCACCCCGACCACGACTCGGAGAAGGCGACCTCGACCGGTCGCTCTGTCCATCTCCTCCCTGCCATTGCTCTGATGGATTCCTTGGCCATACTCCGCGGATGTCATAATTGACATGAACCCAGTGCTTGTAGTAGTCCTTGAGCAGTCCAGGGAAAAGGGCTCGACCCGCCTTGCCTCAATGGTCAATCAGTGGGCAGACACGATTCAAGCGACAATCTCACTGAGACTGGCCACTGCAGCCAAGCAGCCCTCGTAATTTCTCTCGATTCCATAAACCACACAGACGCCATCCATGCGAAAATCGACAGCCGATGAATCTGAAGCCATGGCTGAAAAGGCGCGCGAGGATGACACTAATTTGTTTAAATTATTACGACTATGACACATAAGTTAAGTGTGCCGAGGATTGTATAGGAACGCGGAACCCCTTCCTATGATTTCCCTCACATGTCAGGTTACTGACATAGCTTGGTTGGACTCGCAGCATTGCACCAGGAACAAGGGTGATGAAAGTTAAAGGGGTGATCAAACCCTAGCCAAACCATCTCTTCAAGCTTCGAGGCTTCGCCCTGACCCATTGGTAGTCCTGAGAAGCAATAATCGTCTAAGCTTCGGCCGCGGCGACCACACGCATGCTGAAATCATGTTTCGTGGTCCCAAGCTGATTGAGCCGTGGTGGCGAAAGGGGTAAGCTCGGATATCACAATCAACCCAACAAGCCAAGAACGTCTTCAGCGAAGGTGCAACGGATGCAGTGCAATGGCACCTCTTCCAGCATGACCCGGCGAAGCGGATGATCGGGCCTCAGCGAGGGTGAGCTAACACAAAGCTTGGAAGCTCAGGGGGGCAGGTGGGAATGGTTCAGGTTAACCTGAGCAGAGGGGCTGTTTGGGGGCAATGCATGCACAGCCAGACAGCGACCGCGACCACCACCACCACCGCCACCACCGAATCACTCCGAAAATCCTGAAGCACCCGAAACTCCCGAGGCTCCGACTGACCTGACAAACGCCCAAATTATGCCCCACAACCCTAGATCCCGAAATCCTTACAACCCTGAAAGCAATCCTTCAAACCCTAGAACCCTAAATCCTGACAGCCCTTTTTAAAAGCCCCATTTCATCCTACTTCCTTACCCCCCTGATAGTCCTCAATTTACTAGTTACTACAACCCTAAGGCCTAAAGCCCTAAACCCTTACTTACAAACCTACAACACTAAATTCCTTACAGCCCGTAAACTTACAAAAGCCCTACCTGACAACCCTGATAGCCCGAAAGCCTTAGATCCCCGCGAAGCTGACCTACTTTGTAATGGTTTACGGTTTCGGGGTTTAGGGTTTAGCGTTTTAAAGGGTTCGGGGCCTATGCTTGCGATCGCCTCGCTCTTTCGAGCGCTTCTCCTCGTCGCTCTTTCGAGCGCTCCGCTCTTTCGAGCGCTCTGCTCTTTCGAGCACTCCGCTCTTTCGAGCGCTTCTTCGCTCTTTCGAGCGCTTCTTCTCTCCGCTCTTTCGAGCGCTTCTCCTCGCTCTTTCGAGCGCGAACTCTACTCGCTCTTTCGAGCGCCTACCCTAGACAGAGAAACATACGATGAAGGGCTTAGGGTTACGGGTTGTAGGGTTTCGGGTTTGGGCAGGATAATACAGAAAGGTTTTAAGACTCTTTAAGACGCACTTTCGTGCGCACGCTCTTTCGAGCGACTAGGGTTTAAGGAACTTAGGGCTTAGGGTTCAGGACGCACTTTCGTGCGCATAAACGCTCTTGCGAGCGACTAAACCCTAAGCCCTGAACTCTAAACCGAGCCCCAAGCCTAAACCAAGCCCCAAGCCGAAACCTTAACCCCTGAGCCCTACCTAAAAAGCCCAAAGCTCCGCACGGGCACTCTTGGGCTGTGGCCCCGTCATCGACCGCGACCAACCAATGTCCTGGGCCGGCAAACCCCATTGTACACAATCCCACAGTGAACCAGTTCAAAAACCGCCCCCACCCTCCCAAGACTGTCCTGCTCCACGTCATCGTGAATCCGACGAAGTCGATGACGAGGAGGAAGAAGAATATATATATATATATGTATAATATATATGATATTATATGTGTGTAGTATCATGTTAATCACACAGGCATACACAGGAAATTGAAAATTGCACGAATTGTGGATCAAGCTTGATCCCATCCAAAGTATAGTTCGCGAACAGTGGTAGCCGGAGTTCGGCGGCATGACCTGATCCCGCTCAGTCAGAACATTGATCGAGCTGGCATCATTGGACATGATCTCGTCCACCAGCCTCTTCTAAAACGGGCCGATCAGCCGCTCGACTGCCGCCAAGGAGCAGTAGAAAGTTGCGGGAGGGCGGGTTTGCTCACCCACCGCCTGCTCCACAAACTCCGGCCGCTGAGCCACGAACGGGTTGTGAGCTGCATGATGATCGCCGTGCCGACGATCGATCATCGCCTCCACGACCCTGGCGACCCCAGTCGCCCAAAGCGGCCGGTGGAGCCGCCAGATTAAGCTTGCAGGCGTATAGAGCCCCACTGAGAACAGCAGCAGGAGGAGGGAACGACATTGCTAAGTCGAACGCGTCTCTCTCTCTCTCTCTCTCTCTCTCTCTCTCTCTCTCTCTCTCTCTCTCTCTCTCTCTCTCTCTCCTACGCCGACGATCGAAAATCAGGGCTGATCGCCAATCTGGCCACGGATGAGCAGTTCTTGCGAGCGCGAGACAAACCTCCTAATCCTAGACTGACCTAGCCGAAACTTTGGAAACTTACTTACAGATACCCCTATATATATATATTCTTTATATTTCTGCATGTATTCCTACACATATGTACCTAGTTGTCTCCCTATCTATAGGTGTGCGTATACACATGTATGTGCATACGGGTGGTTGTCAATATTAGGGTCCCTTTCTGGGTCCTGATTATTTTACGGCACCTAATGTTGAGGGTGCCCAAAAAGGGACCATAATTTTGAGAACTACCCATATGTATACTGGGTATCTATCAACCAACCGCATGTGCGTATGATCGCGTATGTTTGTATACACTCTCATGTATTTGCCACAACGATGAGCAAGCCATCAAATAGATGCAATCACTGGGGCCTTGCGATTTCTAGATTCCCCGTCACCCCTCGCATGACGTGTGTTTTTGGGAAAAACACCGGTGCCTCGTGTATTTTGGATGGAGAGGAAAAAAGACTTCAATTGACAAAGGCGTGTTTCCTCCCAAAAAGCATTCAAACCCTAAGAGTCCATGGTAGATGACCGTCGACGACACAATGCTTCAAAAGGAGAGGATGGGTTGCACCGCCCGAACTCTACGACGGGTGACTGGGTTTCCAAAAGCCACAGACTTTCATCATTGGGTACGTCTAACCAGGTCGCCCTTAAGAATATCTATACACAAAACTGTTCTTCTGCTAGGAAACGTGGGTCTGTCTTCTGACACACTCTGTGTCTGCCTGTTTCCCTCTCTATGTATACTGTATATGTAATTAATGTATATGTATACGTATAGGTGGGGCGGGGGCCAGCGGCTGATTCTGCAAAACTGCCTTACGCGCACACTCTGTTGACAAAGCACTGTTTGAGATTCTTGACATGGGGTGAGCATGTGCCGGTTCTTCAAAGCAGGTGGATGCCTAACAGATATGCTAAGGGCCGTTTCGACATGATTCGAATGGCTTGCGCCAGAAACGAACTTGAATGGTATAACGATATACAAAGTAGGGCCGATCAAACTGCCACACAGAACTGCTTGTATTGCCTCACTGGCAACTGGTTGAAACAAGGTACCAACCCATTGCTGCGAAGCTTGCGACGTTTCGCAGCTCCTTTCGCTTCAGCGACAGCATCGAGAGCCAACTTGGCTGCCTTCTGCGCACCTTAAAGCGAAACTCATCATCATTTGGTCGACCAGCATCCATGCGTGTCGTTGCTAGTCCAGGACAACGAACTCACTTAGTCGAGATACCAACTTTGTCCAGGAGCTCCTGAACGAGAGTAGTTTAGGGATCTCCCCAATTTCAATCAGGTCTATTAAGTGGGTCCTGGCCTGGCACGATGCAGCTGAAAAATGGGCAGCCCCGAAGGCTCTTGACTCCGCCGCCTGTTGCACCTTTCTCTCGGCATAAGCCTTCCACTTTCAAAGGATCTGGACGATATCTGGACAACGAAATGCGCAGCACTCCGGCCTGTAAAGACTCTCCCCGCTCGCTCCTGAGCAGATCCATGCTCGAATAAAACCGACGGTGGCGAAAGCGACAACTCAACGATAGTGCGGAGATGACAACACTGCACTCGCAAGCACTCCCGGGCCCTGCGAGTGCTGCCTTGCACGTCGTACATCTGCTCCGTGCTTCACCAGCAGCCGAAACATACGCAGGCTCCAATTGCGTAGAGCATAGAAAACCGGATGTGCTCCTGCGCTTTTCTCATGCACATGAGTCGCCAAGAGCCGAATAGTTGTACCTTTTAGGCAGAAGATCTGAGGCAATGGCCGAACCCATTTGGGATGTTTGGATCTGCACCTTCTGGGTCAGCACTTGTGTCTTCTGCAAGATGGGGTCACGCCGCGACTGTCTTTGAAGAGCCCATCGCCTAGCATCAATAGCTGCTTGACAGACTCGACCTTGCCCTGCGATGCGGCTGTGCACAAGGGAGTCCAACCAGCCTTTGCAAGAATCACTCACTAAAGACGAACTGTGAAATGACAGCCGCTGGACATGACAGCAGGCCTTGCAGGTGTTGACATCCATCTTTGTTGCCCATAGGCGCTTCGGCGCAAGCTCTGCCTCTACTTGGTCAGCTGCAATATTTGACACTGTCCAGCTTGGTTGGCCGCATTGTGCCATGACTGAGGCCGCTGCAGTCAGATCAACAGTCTGAGATGGATCCAGATTGGCGGATGGCATCGTGATCGTCGGACCTCTATGGTGCCGAATGCCTGCTTCCGTCCTCGCGATGGCAATTCGGTTTCGGGATGGTTGAAGCACAAAGCGATTTTCCTATCTTCCTGTCAAAGGTAAAATTTCAAGATGCTGTAAGCATTCAAGCTGGTTTTCAGATTCTCTCCAGAGCTAGTCTTTGTAAACGTGCACACGTGTTCACGGTCTGCATCTCGAGTATCTACAGTGGACTGGCAAGGTAGTCACTTCTCAACGCGGCCTGCGATGCACACAAACCACGACAAATTGTCGTGATCATCCGGTAGGCAATTTCCTCACTGCTGTTACTCGCCGAACCGGAAAGAGTTCGGGACGTGTGGTCTGACAGTCAAGAGATGATTTGCAAACCGCCCATAAGACACACTCTGTCTATTCCCTTGTTCCATTCCGCCGTAGGTTCCTTAAATCAGGCATGGCTCGGCACAAGAACGGGGGCTGGCGCGCCCATGCTCAAGGCGCTAGAGAGCGCGGCTCGCTTTGAGTTCGGGCCGTCGCCGTCTTCTGGCGGAGTAACGCAAATCCGGTCGTCCTCGGCTCGAATTCGAAAATCAGATGTCTTGGGCACTTACGGACGAAGCAATCGAATTCACAGAGTCTCATCTACTCAGTTCTATTCTACCGATTCTACCAGTTCTTAGTACCCAGGATAAATAGCTGGCTCTGGCAGTGTCTTTGGAGAGTGAGACATCATGGCATCGACTCATAGACAACGCAGCAAGGCTCTGCATAGGGAGCTTTTAGCACTGATAACACTGACAACCTGCACCAATACTCATCTCGTGGGACAAGGGCGACAAGGTTCGTCGGATCCATGCAACTTCAGAGAAAGCAATCGCAACGTGTCGCAACTTTGTGCGCAACTCGAAGCCACAAGCATGAACCCTACAAGGCCCTACATTCCATTATATTCCCCTCATCTACTTCCTGACGCGGCTTGAAGGCAAGAGATTCGTGGATGCGTGGCCTGGCACTGCACATCACTGGAGTAATTTACCTTGTTGTACTCTGCAAGAAACATGAGTTGAGCTTACCTTCTGCCATCTTCTGCCCTGGCAGCCAAGGCCAAGAAGGTCTGTTACGGTGACGAGCGGCCGTGGCCGCGGCCTGGCGAGGTCGGCGCTCCTCGGGCTCTTCACTGGCCCCGCGTGCAGCGTTGCCATCCAAGGTCTCGAAGAAACCAACCTTAAATTGCGGCGAGTCATCACGAGCTTCTAGACTGCAAAGCCTTTCCACCAAGCCAAGCAACTTCTGAATCAAAGAAGTACTTCATGTGGATGCGGTCTTGGCTAAATGAATACCAGTTTCGGATTTCCGCTTTCCGCAGTGTATGCAGCCAGTCCTGAGAAGGAGATGCAACCAGCCGATGTACCAAAACAACTACTCTGTGGCATCATGCTGCGCTGCAAAATCAGAAGGTCCTTATAGTTATCGTTGTCCAGAAGGCGACAATTTCTGTGATATGCACACTTGATTGTCATTTCGTCATCAGCACTCCTGCGGATCGTCGAGGCTAGCAGCGTGATCAGCCATTGCCGGAATCTTGATTCAAGCAGTCTAATAGTAGGCTCCTCTGGTTGCCTCCGACGATTCTGGGAGTCTCTTGTATAGACTCGCAATGGCTCCGAATGTCCTGTCAAGCGCCGTTGAGCTTCTCCACTGCTTCATGGGCCCCCTCAGACAATTGGTTGCAGCTTGGATGTTTTGCGCTTGGGTTTGTTGCTATCCTGGAGCCTGGAGCCTAGATTTTCCCGCGCCTTCAAACCCAGATTAACTCCCGGTAATGGAAACCCAGGAATACAAGCGCTGCCCGGCCTCACGATCCAGGTTGAGTCAGCTTAAGCTAGGACTTGGTCGTTGCCTGTGTGCTGTTAGCTGAAGCTGGGTTGTGCGCTCGTACGAGTAGGTGTCTGAGTGCAGGTACAACTGGCTCCGGCAGCACCGCAGGCCGGTGTTCAGGAAGACTTCACGGCTGTATCCACTCTCCGCACAGCTGGACTGCCAGAACCTGCCTCCGAAAGTACGTGCTCCCTTCAACCTGATGCCTGTACTTTCCCAACTGCAACGGACTCTCTCAGTCTTTCTTTGTTTCCGTCGCTTTCTTTCAACGGCGGCCAGCTGATGAGAACGCATGCTCCTTCTGATGTTGCCGAGTGTTACTACTTTTCCCGCGTGCCTGTTTCTTTGCTTGCTTGCTCGCGGTTGTACAACATTCCCGCTGATGGAGTCTGTATACTCATTCTAGCCATGAGCCCTGTCCTAAAGGCCTAAGTGACCGGCGAATCCCCGCGAGCTGAACCAACTTAACAATGCTGCAAAATGTTGTTCTTGCGCGTGCCGCAGCACTATCTATTATATGCCAGGTGAGACTACATGCGCTTTAAACGACAGGCACTGCAGTTCCGTGTTCTCGGGCTGCGGCTTTGGGACAAGTTTGCCTCCCCAAGCTGATGACAAGACAAAGCAATGTGCCCTATAGGCTTTGGCGACAGCGATGAGCTTTGGGCAAGGCGCTGGGATCATGGCGGCACGGTTCGGGCGATGTGCTGGGATCAAGGAAGAGGTCCCAGTGAGGGTTATTACGTTTCGAACATGGATGCTCTGGAGGCGTGATCACGCCACAGGCATGGATGCTTCGGGATCGCGGATGAGGTCTTACTCTTAGTGGGCGTCATCACGGTTCGGGCATGGACGCTATGGGATCGCGGATGAGGTCTTACTGTCAGTGGACGTTATCACTGTCAGTGGCAAGAAACCCACGCAACACTGGCGGGCACTATTGCCGACGTTGCAGGGGTGTGTGCCCGTCGCGCGGACAGCAAGTAGGAACATGGTGCAATGAAAAATGGTGACTCATCTGCATTGTCTCAAAATCATTCGGGGACTTTCCCGAGTCTTCTGTCGTTGCATCTCTGGGCTAGCCACACCTCTCTTGACTGTCTGTTCCTTTCTTTACGGAGGTCGTTCCTCACGCCGTTGCCCCCTGGTTTCATTTGTTCGTCTACGTTGCTGGCTGTCGCTGGCTCCTGGCATCCTCTGCCCGGCGGTTCAGCTGGTCTGGTGGTCCCAGGGGACTTGTTCCGGTTCTGAAGGTGCATGAATTGCCCCTTTTCTAGGGGGCATTCCGTCCCTACCTGCCACGCCTTCTTCCGTCAGACTTTCATGTGCAGCCTGCTCTGCTCTCATGACTTGATTTGGTTCGTCCGCGCATCATCGTGAGTTTCGCTCCATTCCGGGGTCGTTTCTTCTCCTGCGCTATGGCCGTTGCTGTATGTTGTGTAGGTGTTCCGGTCCTTGAGGAGGGTCTCATGCGCGGTGAAGTGGAATTGGCGCTTGCGTGTGATCGGCGGCTTTGGGTCTGGTCGCAGTACGGCCGCACCTGCGCTGGTGGGAGTTTTCTCGGCTTTGCTGGGCTGCACTGTTGATTCCTTGTGAAACATCGCGTATCATCGCGTCCTTTTCCCCTGCCCTTTCCCTGCACGTCTGGCTGTGGTAGAGGAACATGATGTCTCTTCCTTTTTGTGCTGTGGTTCGTGTATAGGTGCTCGCGAAGTCGAGGAAGAAGGTAGTCAGGCCTGGTCTTGTTTTTTGCATGGGCACGTGGTCCTGGATTGGCTCCTAGCGCCGTGCCCTGGATCTTCGCAGTCGCCTTGCTGCAAAGACAAGCCAGGGCCTCTCCTCCGTCCAGTCCCGTATTGTTCCGCTGTGCCTTTCGTGCCCCTCTCTCCCTTTCTCTCTCAGCAGGCTCTTCCCGTTGTTATGAGGGAGTGCTGCAGCTTAGCGTCGCGAAAGCAGATACTGGATTGGGTCCTGGTGCAACCAGACTCCTCGTTTTCCGCATGGAGAACGCACCCCCAGCCTCCGGTACTACCGGGCCACCTTCAGGGGGATTGCTTTGCTCGGAAGGTTTGGGAGGCCCCTTCGCTAGGGCCGACAGCCTTGAGCCAAAGCGGCTAGGTCCGCGTTCCCCGCGTCCCTCCTCCCGCTTGGAGAAGTTCGGCCAGCCTCTTTCTCGCTTTTTCTTTCACCGCTCTTGCTTGTCTCTCTCGCCCTCTATCTCTCTTCTTCCGCTGGGCTTGGAGGGCTGGTTAGGCCCTCCGGCCTCATAGGCCCCCCACTTGTTATGGGGACTTTGGGACGGCGTGAGAAAACCGGTTAGTCCCCCAGTACGCACGGTATACTGTATTAAGCTATGGAAGGGCTGTTCGTTGACACGTGCAAGTCTTTGGCGGCTCTGGTCAAGGTCCCCCATAGAAAAAGTAGGCAAACCAATAAGGTAGAATACTGCTGACCTCAGACCACTGTTTCGCCACCATCGACAAGAACAGTTCCCAGCGCCCTTTCTTTCTGCATTATACCAACACGAGGTAACCAACACAAGAAGGACTCAATCTATCTCTCTCTCTCTCTCTTCTGTCTCTCTGCCGATGGTAGGGGTCGCCGCAGGACTCGGCCCGCCCGACCACCAATCCTTTTATTTAGTGGTCGGCTTTGGGGTACTCCAGCTTTGTTTTCCCGAGTTGTCATCCCCGACCCCGCACGCTAAACACCGAAACAACCCCCGCCTCTTTTACGCGCCCTTCCCGCGAAATTGTTGTCACAGCTCGGTTTCAATTGGCAGAGTCCCCACGCATATGTCAGCGGTGACTTGGACGACCACACGACAACAAATGCAACCACATGACTACGTCTTTGCTTTGCTCTGCTCCGGGGTATGGACCGCAAGCAGTCCTTGCGGCGCGCGCACGTGCGCAACCCCATCCAACATTTTGTTTGGATGGGCTCGACTGTGCAAAAAAGTTTGTTGGGTGCCCCGAGTGGAAGGCCTGCGTCTCTCTCTCCCTCTCTCTCGTCTTTAGGGTGAAGGGGTTTCCCCATGCAGGGCTTCGGGGTCGTCTGCGAGACCCTCAGGCCATTGGCCAGCCCAGCCCCCACGTTGTTAGCCGGTAGAGAGAGGCGTCAACGTGGTGGCTTTAGTGCTGCATACTGTCCTGAGGCACTACATTGACGATCTCGTCGCCATCCCATCCCTTCCAGCTTTGATAAATTACGCCGATGATCTTGAAGCCTCTTCTGGCCAACTCCTTGACCTTCCACATTACCCGTCAGAGTCACAAGGAATCCACAGGAACCGGGATTACATCCCTCGCAACCAAGAGGCACATCGACGAACACCTTCCCAGTTGTACTTTGGCTCTTTATCTCCGTTGAAGATCATCCCGAAACTGGTGCCGACCTTGAAGACAGTCATGACTCTCAAAATCGCCTGCTTGCACAAGCTCTGTTTTCGCAAGAAGATGAGGTCGAGACATTGTTGAAGTTGACCACAACCAGCTTTAAGTTGTACGGCCTACCCTCGTTGTCTATGTCAGGCAATTTGTCAGGCAACACCTTCAGACAGTTTCAATCAATGCCAGCAGCCAGCGTCACAGTCAAATTGAGAATCTTGCCTTGGAGCCAAGAGCAGGTTTTCTGCCCGTTTGCGGGCCATGCAGCTCGCGGCGCTCCATCTGCGGGTGCAATCCGGTCTTTGTTTGACCTGCGCTTCGGAACAAACCAATCCCAGTCCAGCCCTGCAGCCCCCAGTTCTGACATCAATATCAGTATCCATATCAAGATCCAACTATCTAACTATCTATCTGTCTGTTTGTTTGCCTGTCTGTTTGTCTGTCTGTGTGTTCGTTCCAATCCTTTTCAAAGCATTGGTTGACGGTTGAGCGGCTGGCAGCCTCGACTTAGATGGCTGAATGACGATGGAACATGATGAACACTTGAATCGATGTTGCACTGTGATGCTGCAAACAATAATATTGAATTTCGTCAATAAGCTGGCATTTTGCAGGCGCACTAGTCACTAGTTATTGTACACGGCATCTATGCTGTACGTGCCAACAAATATTACACTAGTTCATGGCATCAAAAGCGCTGCTGAAACATCAAGCTGCACGGTGACTCTTTCGAGAAATATCGATACAGAGGCCGTCATTGGCTGGGCATTTAAGCACATAAGAAACAAAAACCATGGTTGCGGACGACTGGCTAAACACCCTTTCCCTCTCCTTGCACTGTCAATCGTGACGCCTTCCTGGGAGGATCTTTGCTGCACGCCTTCACCAGCGCTGCGTGCGCCTTAGATGTGAGAAAGGATGATCTATGCAGCATCACGAAACTTTAGGGAAAGAATGAGATTGGTACCGGTCTTAGGTAGTACGCAAAAGCGAGATTCAGAGGCACATCTACTCACAGTTCAAAAGGCGAACGCATGGGATGCATCTGCTAGCTGCGAGTTTCGGCAACATGCTGTGAGATCATACCGCAGTTCCATGAGAAGCCAAGATACGCACAGCAGATGCCAATGTCGAGAAGGTACCGTCTCTCTGGCCCGGCAGAGCTCCACGAGGCTGGCAGGCGATGCGAATGTCTGCCTTGATGGCCTGAAGTCAAGTCCGGGAAGGCGTGGTGTCCATGCACTTGACGGAGGCCGACATCTTCAAGGGGAATATTGAATGTGCAGATGTTTCAAAAAGCGGCTGTGGCATCAAGTCTCTAGCAGCTGCAGAATCTGCAGACACCGGCACCGACGGCACACGTTTTCCGGCATAATCTGTGCTCATAGCAGTCCCGGCAAATGCATCCCCTCTCACGTACCCTACAAGTATGGCAGCATAACCTTGATCCCGGGTTGCATTTGGGGATGGAGCGGGTTGGCCTCGACATCCCAGCCCCGACGAGCACTCCAGTAGTCTGCAGGGTTCGTCCCTGGATCAATGGCCAGCAGGGCACCTCGGATGCTTTCAGAGTTATGGGAAAGCTGGCGGGAGTCAATCACAGCATGTCGCTGCAACAACAGTCTCATGTAGTGCAGGTTGCAGACAACTGGGCTGGTGGTAGTGCCGATCAGTAGCATCACCTTCCGCTGCTATTGATACAAGGCACTCAGCTCCGCTGGATGAGCTCTGGGCGCTCCATGGAGTGCCATCGCAAACTCTCTGGAGCTACATCGCTATCATCGAAGAGGTGTTGCATGAGAGACAACACAGTTCGTTCTCGCGTTGCTTTCGTGATGCACTGTGGCCTCACGATTACTGCAGCCTTGCATCGGCCTTCCCAACTCGATAGCAATGAAGCTCAAAACAGCTACGTGGCTGATTGCATAATTTCGTTGCTAGACTTGGTTTCCTGAAGTGTATTGCAAAAATTCCATCTGCTGCAAAAATGCATCGCTGTGCGAACTGCCGGCTGAAATAAGCTTTCAATGAAGTAGACCGGCAGCAAGAAGCATCTCTTCAAATCTGCAGACGCACCTGGCCAAGCTTTCGCATTCCCTTGGCAACGCGGGATAGGAGGAACCTCAACTCCTTGGAGGTGTCTGCCTGCACGAGCACTCAGGTCGAGGATGCCATGAGCAAGACAAGCATTGCCCAACGCCCCACGGATGCCAAGCAGATACTGCAAAGACTGATAGAGTTTAGGCCTAGGCAGCAAGGGCACTTGCCGAAATTGCTTTTGCCGTCCCTCGTCCCCCATGTCATAGAACCGGAGAGTACCCCAGGTCGACACTCGCTCACTCAATCCCTTAGGTTTGAGTTGCTGTCTGCGCCGTGTACGCGCATTGAGTGCTACAGATGAGCAGTCTACACTGATGAAGCAAAGCCTGCTTGCGAAGATCGACCATGCGAAAGTCGACCTTGGAACACAATTTGGACGCACCTTCTTTCAGAGTTAGAACTACAATGCTTGGGAAGCATGCCAAAGCGGATCGCACAGTGTGCGCTGCTTCCTGACAAACTTTACACGTGGCATGGCTGCGTGATCTGGTGCATCCTGAAATCGTGGTGCCTTGGCTCTCTCGCAGGACAGATGGTCCACCTGCGACCACACGCAACACTTCTTCAATCTTCAGAACGTCTGCATCTCGTGTTGTCACCATAAGAGGCCATGTATGGATGCCTGCATATGTTGCAGTATTCAATGCAAAGGTAGACGAATGGGCGATGGGATATCTGCTTCGTTGCAAAAGACATTGGATTGCCATTCTGCGGGGCTGCAAGTTTAAGGGTCTGTCGGCTGGCTCTTGGATGCTTGGTCCCATCGGTACATGGCAGTCGCAGCACTACGATGTGGAGCCCAAATGTGTATAGGTCAAAAACTGGGTCTGAAATCAATTCCCGCACGCACGCACACATGCAGGCACACACAATCACACAGACACACACACACACACACAAGCACACAAGTTGGCCTTCTCTACATGTTCATGCACTGAGTCGATCCTGGAGTTGATACAATGAACCTCGCGAGGAGCAGAAGTGTCTCAATTTAACATAGGCCAATTAGAGAGTACCTGCATATATCTGCATGTACCTGCCTTCTCTGCGAAATTCTCAAATTCTGCATCCATGTTTTTCCGGAGGGAGCTGAGGTTTTCATCCGATGCCTACATGCAAGCTGCTGACAGAACACGTGCAACCTCCTCAACACGCCTTGAACTGCTTCGCTAACTCTTGTTGAAAGCGAGCTTCTACAGCTTCACCTCAATTTGAAGCATGTTCGCCCCACATGGCAACAGCCGAAGCGTGTGCTCTTTGTTTGGGAGGTGACGTGCCATGGATGCCATGTGTTCTCTTTGCTCCAGTACCTTGGAATGCGTGCGGCGAGCTCTGCCTCTCACAACAGGAAAGTGGCAGGGACTCTCGGAGCTTCGCCGAGTTGCTGTGTCCAGAGATGCTTGCAGCTCTTTCTTCCAGTCCAGCTGCTCTGTACCTTGCACATATCGGTATACATATACATACGTAGAGCTGCATAAGAAGATCATAAACATATTGCGTTACATGGCAGTACATTACACTATACTATACTATACTCTGCTATACTATACTAGGTTCCGTTTTACGATTTTGTCTTAGCCTATGTTACGCTATGGCCTATTCTTTTATGTTGCACGACACATATACGTTTACGTATATGTGCGTTTGCGCATTTGTACATGTACATACATACTTACGCTCACATGCGTGTGTTGTGTACAGAGGTATACACACACACTGGTTCACAAGTACTTATGCATGTACACCAACCAACGTGAAGTTTATGCGACTTTGTGTGTGTATATGTGGTGACGCATGCTGATGTCTTCGTCTGTTTGACTGTTGACGCTTACATATCCATGCGTATCTGGTTATCATTGAACTTGTTCATGTCTGCGTGTGGCATGTCCCATGTGAGTACATACACAGCAAGCACATATAGATATACATATATCTACATAAAATAAACACGCTCATATACGTACGCACGCCTACACAGTGCTGCCTACTCAAACACACAACACACTGAGGATGTCATGATTGTCATGTCAGTGTTTTGGTTCCTGTCGGAAAAGCACTGGGGTTTGATGCCTAGACATGTAACAACCTCGATGGGCGAGCATGAGAGCTAAGCACTCTGCGAAACGAGGCTTCCAGCTTGTAGGCGGCCAGTGCAGCGGCCTCCTATTCTACACGACATGTATTGCGAAGCACTGCCGCCGCCAAGCCGTGAAAGCACCGCACGTCACAGGCATGCTGCATCGCCTCTGCCAGCCGTTGGAAATCAGTGCTTGCAGTTTCGAACTTTCTGTCGAGCGCAGCCACCTGCATTTCTGCAATCAGGTAGTAACAGCATGAGCTCTTGTGGTACCTGCCATTCCCCGCCAAAGCTCTCCTGATTCATCAATCAGCCTGGCGTCGGAGCAGCTCGGTCCTCTCCGACTGGCGCTGAAACGCCGCAACCTAGCAACAAAGGTTAGGAAGATCAATGTGTCAACGCCAACGTAGCTCAAAAGTATGTGATAAGCCTCTGCGTGCATCGCAAATTTTGCTGATGCCAGCGGGTCAGTCAGGTGGGGCACCTTCGATGGAATGTCAGATTCACTGCAGCTGCCAATGCTCGCAGCGTTGGCAATCTTAGCTAGTCAGTGTCTCGACTCTTGCCTCTGCCACGTCGCTTTCTGAAATCTCGTCGAATGTTGGAGACCTGACAAGAGCATGCAGTGCATGCAGGAGTCGCGATTGCAATGACAGAACAATCAGACATATACACAGAGAGAACAGTGACTAATCAGTGGCACATATCGCGATGTGAAACCATGATGCAGCTTAGCAACATCATGTGACCTCAGCCCGTCACGGAACATCTGCGCAAGGTCCCACTGACATGGCCGGCGACTTCGAATCCCCTGTCGCGACTGCTGCAGGACGGTGCTTCACATCCACTTCCGACAGATTTGCAATGCCAATGGGCCAAGCCCGCTGGCACTCGCAGCACTGCAAACTCTGCAGACATCAACCCCACTGCAGCAAAGGGAGATGATGATCGGGTGTCTGCAATGATGTGCACAGGCTGCTACTGCTACTTCTACTTCTACTTCTACTTCTACTTCTACTTCTACTTCTACTTCTACTTCTACTTCTACTTCTACTTCTACTTCTACTTCTACTTCTACTACTACTTCTACTACTACTACTACTACTACTACTACTACTACTACTACTACTACTACTACCTCATCACCCCTGGTGCGACGCCGGTCGCTGAGTTCGTGGATGTACAACATATTCCATCAAAGCTGTCGCGGTCCAAGATGTGGCGTAGCAAGGACAAGGATCGTCCACACCGCTGCAGTAAATGTCAGCAAGTGGGACATAGAAAAAACAGTTCGAAGTGTCCTTTCTACGATGGACCGACGACCGAGAAGCCGGAGAATGCTCATTTGGCCAAGTTTGCACCCGCTTACTTGGAGCAGAATGTGATGATGAACATGATAATGCTGGATGCTGCTGATGTGCGGTTCTTGCGCATATACTCGTTTTTGAACTACTGAACCACAGAGTAAGCTGTTGAAGAGTAGTGGAAACTACCATCCCCGCTCGGTGCGATGCAAAGAAGCAACATTTCGAAAGGTTTTGGACATGGATGCTCTCCAAACCAAAATGCGCTAGACCATGGACGTCATTAGGTTTTGGACATGGATGCTCTCCAAACCAAAATGCGCTAGACCATGGACGTCATTATAGGTTTTGGACATGGATGCTCTCCAAACCAAAATGCGCTGGACCATGGACGTCACTAGGTTTTGGACATGGATGCTCTCCAAACCAAAATGCGCTAGACCATGGACGTCATTATAGGTTTTGGACATGGATGCTCTCCAAACCAAAATGCGCTGGACCATGGACGTCATTAGGTTTTGGACATGGATGCTCTCCACACCAAAATGCGCTAGACCATGGACGTCATTAGGTTTTGGACATGGATGCTCTCCAAACCAAAATGCGCTAGACCATGGACGTCATTAGGTTTTGGACATGGATGCTCTCCAAACCAAAATGCGCTAGACCATGGACGTCATTAGGTTTTGGACATGGATGCTCTCCAAACCAAAATGCGCTAGACCATGGACGTCATTAGGTTTTGGACATGGATGCTCTCCAAACCAAAATGCGCTAGACCATGGACGTCATTCGGTTTTGGACATGGATGCTCTCCAAAACCAAAATGCGCTAGACCATGGACGTCATTAGGTTTTGGACATGGATGCTCTCCAAACC
Organism: Symbiodinium sp. CCMP2592; assembly: GCA_905221615.1. Taxonomy (NCBI): domain Eukaryota; class Dinophyceae; order Suessiales; family Symbiodiniaceae; genus Symbiodinium; species Symbiodinium sp. CCMP2592. The sequence goes on from CAJNDT010006010.1 coordinate 438,623, forward strand.
A